>JASCZI010030223.1:10076-24779 GCA_036250425.1 Stylosanthes scabra
AGTGGTGGGAATTGGTGGGAGGGTCGAATTGTGGCATTACAAGACAAATCTCCTGACTTTCCTGACAGTCCTTGGTTAAGGTGTCAGGTCCAGTACAAGACTGAACCGGGAGCAAACTATCCGCACAGCCCATGGGAACTATATGATCCCGATATTCCATGGTTGCATCCCCATATTGACAAAGATACTAGAGATAAGCTGCTGTCTCTTTTTGCTAAATTAGACCACAGGGTGAGTAGACATGAAGTTTCTTTTACCCTAATCTCATTTTTCTTGTTCCAGATTAACCTTTTATTTATCATATGCTAATGATTAACCCTTTTATTGTTATTCCCCCCCTTCTCTCTCTCTCTCTCTCTCTCTCTCTCTAATCCAGGATAAGTACAGTATCCAGGCGTTGGAGGAAATAACTGACAAAACGGACTTTTTAAGCAGGTATGCGCTTACAACGTAAGAGTATATATCAAAGGAGTAACCATAGATGCAGTCACTTTGCATTGTACACTAGGCCAACCTGCATCTTTATCACCATTGGATTTCATCACTTATGGGGGCATTGCCTCGTCCAATGGTAGAGAGAATGTAAAACTGTTGTACAATGCAAGGCGAGTCACTCAAATATTTTCTGATATGAAATTCGAATCTGGTTGAAAAAAGAGGACCAATGTTCCTCCTATGTTTTCTATTTGGGTAATGCCATGATTAAGAGTATATTTCAATGAAGAGTGAAAATTGTTTTTTTTACAATAGAATATATGTGTATATATATTATGTGCAATGCACACTTCTCTAGAAAATTTAATTTCAATCTTCACTCTTCAGGATTTCACTCAAATTCATTCTTCACCAAAGGAATTTCCTTCCTATATTAGCACTTTTATGGCAACTTCAAGGCCTCCAAATAATATTGCGGCGACATAGTTTTTATAATTGCAAGTTCAATTCAGTTCCAAGAAAAGAATAAGAGTTGAATTTGAAAATTGAAATTATTGGTCACCTTTGGATTTTCTTGACAGGTATACCGTTCAGTTTCACCCGGAACTGATTCAGGCGAGGTTGCGGAATGACTATTATAGGAGTGTGGAGAGTGTTAAGCATGATATAACTGTAATGCTAACAAATGCTGAGGACTACTTTAAGTATCATAAGAATGTTCAGATGCTGGGAAAGATTAAGCGACTACAGGATTATTTTAGAAAGAAACTCGAAAGGATATAGAAAGTTCAATACGGATTTTTTAGGGTTCTTTTCAATTTTTTGTTCCCATTCTTTTATCTAGTTTTGGAGACTCTTGGTCTCTGATTAGTGGTTATATAAAATGTATTATGTATTAGACATAGTTGTTGATAGTTGTCACGTTCACGTGTACATAATGCTGAGCCGTCCTTTTAAAATGCTGATCACAATGGAAAAATGTTTACCCACTTATTCTGTAGTTTTAGAGGATGAAAATATAGAGAATCTCTCTTTTATGTATGGTTTCTTAAAATATTGTGCTTTTAACGTTTTGTTTGGTAATTACTAATTGTCTTATAAATTATAATAGTAACATGTTAAAGTATTTTATATTATTATTATTATTATCAACCTAATAGTTACCCCGCTGGGTGCCCATCCGAAGAGGGTGGAAACGTGGAGGCCAGAGATCGAGAAGATAGAAAAGAGACTGAAGGGATGGAAGAGTAAGTTGCTATCTAGAGCGGTACTAATTAAATCTGTCTTGAATAATTTACCAACTTATTATTTAAGCTTATTTAAATTGCCAAAATCTGTTGCTAGAAAGATTGTGTCCCTAAAACTGAATTTCTTTTGGAGTAAGGGGGAGGGAAAGAGAGGTATGGCTTGTGTAAAGTGGGAAATAATTCAGAAATCGAAGGACCTAAGAGGATTAGGGGTTGGGGATGTGATACTGAAAAATACAGCTTTACTCTTTAAATGGTGGTGGAGGTATGAGAGGGAGGAATGCCCATTATGGAAGAATATTGTCAAATCGTGTAATAGAGGTACGGATGGGAGGTTGCTGGGTGTGGATGAGAGATTGGTCAAGTCGGGTGGAGTTTGGGGGGATATATTGAGTAGGGGAATTTAAATAGTGAACTGTATGGTATATTTTGGGATGGTGTGGAACTGGTGGTGGGGAGTGGAAATAGTGTTAAATTTTGATATGAAGTGTGGCTAAAGGAAGGCGCATTAAAAGAGCTGTTCCCTCGCTTATTTATGATATCAAGTGATCAGGAATGTTCGATTAGTGAGTGTGGCATTTGGAATGGTTCTAATTGGGTGTGGAGTTTGAACTGGAGGAGGCCTCTACGCAGTTGGGAAGAAGAAGCTTTGAAGAAATTGCTTGCAATATTGTGCCGTGTGGGCATCCGGTTAGACGCAGAAGACAGATTAGAATGGAAACACAGCGGTGACATGGAATACTCTGTGAAGTCTTTTGTGCAGGTGGTTTACAAAAACAGAGAACAACTGAATGAGCCGAATATGTATAACTTTACAAAGTCCTTGCGGAAAGGAGTTGTCCCGCCAAGAGTGGAGTTGCTAGTGTGGTTCGTAATCCTTGAGAAGCTGAATACGAGACTGAAATTGACTACATGTGGCATAATTTAGGCTGAAGAGGCACTATGTGTATTGTGTAATGCGGAGTCGAAATCGGTTTACCATCTGTTTTTCTGTTGCAAAAACGTGTGGCTTTTATGGGGGAGAATTTTGGATGATAGGGGGTTAAAATGGATTTGGCCGGGGGAATGCAAGCAGTGTTTTGAAGCGTGGATCTCTTGCTGTTCATCACGAGAAAACCGTGTGAGATGGATTTCTTTGTTCTTTTCAGTTGTGTGGAATGTATGGCGGGCAAGGAACGACGCGATTTTTAATAACCAAAGCCTTAATATGATGATGCTATGGGAGAACATATTTGCTTCTTGTAATATCTGGATGCAGGATTATAGAACTAGAAGGCAGAACATGTGCTGCTGAAAAGATAAAGCTGGAGATGGGTTGTATTAGGCTGATGGTGTATTCTTAGTTTATATGATGTATTTATGTTTTGGTGTTTTTAAGCTTGCTTTTATTGTAAGGTTCTGAACTCTTACCCCTTTCTTGGTTTTGTGAGAAATTAAACTGATCCGGAAAAAAAAACCTAATAGTTATGACTAATTTATATAATTTTAATGATTATTAAAGAATATTTTGGTTAAATAGATTAAAAAGAGAATTGTAATTTGCTGAAATTTTATTTTAAACGTTAATCATTTATTTAAATACAGACAAAAAAAATGATTTACTAAATATTCAATATAAGAGAATTCAAGATTAATTTATTTTTTTTCTTAAAAAAAATAAAGAGTTAACACCAACAAAGCGTGAAATAGACGTAAGCTAGGGAGTTCTCCAAGGGTGGCAATAACAATCTTATACCAAATTTGATCCAACCCGCTTGGATAGAGTTGTTAACCTGATTCGCAATGGATTGAGTTGCGGGTCAAGTAGAGTTCGTGTTGATACTCAAAATCTTTTAATTATATAAAAAAATTTTAACTATTAATTTAAAATATTTAATTAAAAACTTAATAATTTTATTTATATAAAAATTAATTTTATTTAATAATTTATAAATATTATATTTTTTTAAAATCTGAAGGTAGGACTGAACACCCACATATAGGATTAGAATTGGCATGTTTTAGACTAACCATATCAAGAATTATATTTGCACATTAAAATTAGTCACTAAAATTAGCCACTATGTATAATACATAATAAAATACATAATACATATGTAGTTTAACTCATTTTTAGTGTGTATTTCGTATTTCAATGTGTATTATATACTGATGACTGATTTTAGTAGCTGATTTTAGTGTACACCTAGCACAACTCAACCATTTTCATCGCCATCCCTACTGTTACTAGCGTGAAAAATAATCCCACATATAATAAAAGAACAGTTAATTTAATTCTCATTGAGTTGACACGATGACACATGTAATCGACTCAACTTAGTGGGAAAAAACTATGATATACTTGAATCATGTGGGCAGGAAGGAATCAAAATTTAATTGTGATGCGAACCATGATATACTTGATATTTTATGATTTTTTTTTATGATTTGATAAAATTAAAATGTTATTGGATTTAAACATGCGCGGATAAATACAAAAATATATCAAGAATTATAGATGTACATACCACGCTACACTACAAGATAAATTACAAGTTACAATCACGGCACGCTGCACTTTATGATTATATGTAAACTCCTAACTGTGTTTAGCATTTATGTATCGAATGGCTGCAAGAAAATTCTGTCTCTTGATGGGCTTTTCCAAATGAAAGTCCATTCCAGCATCTATACTCATCTTGTCTGTCTCAGCCGTTAATGCAATTATAGGAATCCGAACATTTTCATACCTCTTCTCTATCTTTCTTATTTCCCTTGTTGCCTCGAACCCATCCATTTCTGGCATCTGCCAAATCAATTACATCATCAGAGTAAGTTCAAACACAGGCATACGAAGAGAAAGAAGAGACACTGTGGTTGACTTGCTTAAAAAAAAAATTGCTATTGTGAGATATAATATGCAGATATATCTCAATACAGGTTTTGAAAGGAATGATACGTGTTTGTTGATTGGTTAATCAAACACTTTCTTTTTCTACCTTAGTATTGATGTGTGAAAATTTCACGAATTAAAAAATATGACATCTATATACAGAACATCTTTACGGTATAAGAGATCATTTGATTTTGGATAAATTGTGAAATCTAAAAGGAGAGTTTACCTGACAATCCATTAAGATGTAATCATAAGGGAGATTAGGAAAATCCTTGATTAAACCATCACCAACTAGCTTCACAGCTGCTTCTCCATTCTCACACTGTTCTATAACAGCACCCAGCTGGATCAAAGTACGCAAAGCAATCATCCTCATCAATGGATTATCATCAACAACCAATATCTTCTTCTCACTTAAAGGCTTTGCATCCTCACCTTCTTGTATTATTTCTCCTCCATCATTTTCACCTTTTCTTTCTCCTTCATGATAGGAATGACATCTTGATGATGAGTTCCAATCCCTTAAACTTTTCCCACTTCTACTGTTATGAGACCTACTACTTCCTCCGCCGAACTCCGGAAGAAGCCTCATAACCTGAAACAATCTGCTACCATGAAACGGTTTCATCAGAACAATATCTTTCTGATCAAGCATGTTCCTATCAAGATCCTTCAAGAGCATCTTCTTCTTATCTAACCAAACAATTTGACAAGGGTTACAAAGACCTCTTTTGAAGTTAGAAACCATCTTCCAGAGTTCGAAAACCGGTCCGGCATTTGTGTCCACCACAACAAGGACAAGGCCATCAGAAAGATTCAGTTCATCGAAATTTCCATCCATAGAACTCAATGGAAGTCCTCTACTACGGGAAAGAGTAGAGCTCACACTCAAATACTCAGATCCATGGGAACTGCTACTCTGGCTGCTTGAATTAAGACACCTCTGTTTGATCTTCTTAAGGACATGAAACAGATCCTGCCATCGTTTCGCGGCCATAACTTTGATCCCTAAGCTCTCCATGAACCTCTGAGTGGCCTTGCGGCGATACTCGTCGGCGATTAGCATGACGACTCGAGAAGGCTCTGGCTTGGGACTGGAGCCGCGAATGCGAAATCTTGGGCTAATGGAACAAATGCTTGAACCTGAGCTACAAGTTTGAAGGGTTGGTAATGGCCCCTTTTCATTAGAACCTTGTTGTTGTTCTTCTTCTTCTTTTGGAGTAGGATTTGTGATTGTGTTGTATGCATTAAGGAGCACATTGAAGGTGAAGCATGTTCCCTTTTCTCCCAAGTCCTTCTCTGAGATTTCAATGTCCCCATGCATCAAACGCACCTTAATAAAATTAAGAAAATTACATCATCATAATAATCATTATCATCCCATCAAATTATGACTTTTTTATCAAGCAAAAATTTATACTACACTTTTATACCCGAGAGATGAATGCCTTTCTAGCAGTTAAACTTATGAAATTATGTAATAGTTCTTAACTATTATCCTAAAGACTAATCAATTTTTAAGAAATTTTTAGTAGAATATTTTAATTTTTAACAAATGAATCTTTGGATCAAATTCTTGTAAAAAGTCAAAATAATACATAAATTTCTCTATGTAGATGAATAATTTAATACAGAAATTAATCTGTCTAATAAAATAAATTTTAGTTATTAAAAATTTTTGAAAGTTAAAATGTTCCACTATAAAAAATTCTCAAGAATTGGTTTTGGAATACTACTAGAAAGAAAAATATGTGAATAAAGAAAAATATGGTGAATGATGGTCTTCACATAATCAAGAAACTAAGACAAACTAAATATTTGTATAAAAGGTAGTAAGATTATCGAAGTAAAGCAAATAGTTACCAATGATTGCACAATCCCAAGACCCAAGCCAGTTCCTCCAAGTCCAAGTGCAGTTTCTTTGACTTGGACATAATTCTCAAACACTGACTTGTAATTCTCTTTGGGGATTCCTTTCCCTGTGTCATCCACTTCAAATATAAAATCCATAACACAACATGCTTCTGTTTGCTGTGTTGAATCACTCATGGATTCACCTTCATGATGATCACCTCCTGCTTCTTCACTACTTTTCTTCCAAAATAACCATGATGATAAACGTTCCATGAATCCACCATGTTTTTCACCACTACTACTACTACCCATTAATGAATTATGCAAGCTTGTTGGCTTTTGAGCTCTTGCTCTAACCGCTATGTGGCCTTCATTAGTGAATTTAACAGCATTGCTCAAGAGATTGCACAGAACTTGTTTGAGTCTTCCTCTGTCTCCTTTCACACGTGAATATCTAATAATAGAACCATCACAAGGGTCCAAGATTAGATCCACACCTTTGTTTGAAGCCATAGGGTAGTATAAGTCAACTACGTCTTCTAAGAGAATTGATAAATCAAATTCCTCTTCCTCAAGCTGCATTTTTCCAGCCTCAATTTTGCTTGTGTCAAGTATAGAATTCACAAGTCCTATGCAAGGATTTGTATAACAATAGAGCAAATAAAATTAGTGATGCAATCAAGGTGATAACTATCAAAATTATCCCTTTATTTTAATTTCATTAACAAAAATGCGCTCTAATAATTTTATTGTCAGTGCAAAACGATCAAATCTGTTCTTTTAAATTATTAATTATGACGTAACATTACGTAATTGAATCCACGTGTAAAATATATTGGTGAAGACTCTCATTCATATTAAAAGTGTACATAGTTACACAGTGAGTGAAAATAAGTGAAAAGATAAATGAGTTTTATATTTTTTTAGTTTAATAATAATATATATATATATATATATATATATATCAAAAAACCTTTACTAATACTATGTATGCTTTACACTTTTACTATGTAGGTGAGTATATACCAAATATATTTACATTTGAAGATTAAATTCTTTTTATAAAATGCGACAAAAATACGCATTTGTTAACTAGATATTAGAACGTTATTAACATATGGATACTTGTTTCATCGATATAAAACCCAACCAACTCTAACCATTTGTGCATACGAATCTAAAAATTGATCTCACTTGTAAAAATAGAATAATGGCATTAATCAAGATGAAATTACCTAGTAAGTCTTGGGTGCAACCCTTCATTTGTTTCAAATTGGTCTCCAATTCAGAGCCATTATCAACAAGGTCAAAAGACATGTCTATCAAAGCAGTAAGGCCAGCAAGAGAAGCCCTAACATCATGATTGGCAGCAGCAAAAGCATGGGTCTTGTTCATGTTCTTTCTCTCAGCTTGCTGGGTTGCTTCCATTTGCTTCAACAGTGATGCACGCAAACGCATTTCTCGTTTTGCATTTCTTGCATTCATGCTTAGAAAGCTTAAGAGAGCAATTAATATCATGAATATCATTACAATCAAGAGTGCCAACCCCTTTTTCTTGTAAAGCTGCTGCTGATGATGATCGAAGCTCAGTAATTCATTCTTTGGGATAGCCACAACATATACCTGAACTTAATGTCAAATTATCGTAAAGATTATAATAATTCTTAATTCATGTATGTAAAACTGAAAGAAAATTCAAGTGGTGATAAGTATGCTATTAAATCCCAACACTAGATATATTTTATCCGTCCTATGGCTAAATGCATATATGAGAAAATATAAAACTGAGTTTTTTTTTTATTTATAAAATTGATAATTCTAATAAAGTTACTAAATTTATTATATATCACAAACAATTGATTATCGCTCAAACATAAAATATTATCATACTTGACACACTCAAATATCACCGGCTATCTACATCTTCAATCTATTCTTAAATATACTTATTGAAATGAATTTTAAAATAAAATATATTATTATTTATTAAAACTAAAAATTATTTAAAATATTTTATATAATTAAAAAAATACTAAATACACTTAGAAATATTAATTTACATTTTAACATCAATAAAATATCACGATATCATCAAATTTTTAAAATACATTTTATTTATAAGTATATACAAATACATACTCACTATTTTTATTGGACACTTGGTTTTTAGTATTTGGATAGATAGAAGTGTTTTTTTTTCAACTTAATTATATTGAAAAGGGTTTGATAAAGCCAAAGAGGAACTTTTGTTTTTGGCTTTTGAGAGCTGCTTTTAAGAATTAGCAAAAATATTAATTAATATTATATTTTATTAAAAAATCAATTTTATTTTCAATTAATTATATTTAATTTTACGTTAATATAATATATACTAACTAAAGATCATTCTAATAATTTGATACTATAAGAGCGATTATCAAATACAATTGTCAAATACTATGGCTGTGTTCGTTTAGGAGAACATGATGGATTAAGACACTTGGACATAGATAATAGGATATAAACACTAACATTTAATGTCTTTATAATGTGTTTGATAACAATGAATAAGACACACATAGATAAACCAAAAATTTAATGTAAAGAAACAACGTGTTCAGTATTCATATTTCTGTTACCAAACTTATCTAGTGTCTATATTTCTATCACCAAACATGTTTGTATTTATCAGTGTCCATGTCGCAGTAGTGTTCTACTGTCATCTCCCCTAGAAATAAATGCACCCTATATGTATGACTTCTAGTGATTAAAAATAATTTCAAATTATTTTACCAAAATTTTTGAATTGCTTTTTGAGAAACAAAAAAGCCGAACGGTACCAAATCGTAGCCACGTTCCATCAAGTTAATTATCATGAATATATTGATAAGTATAAATATAAAAAAATAAATAAATAACGTACCGATTCTGTTCCCATTATATCAATTGTGCTGCAGTGAATTAAATATTCAGTATTCTGAATATTCAAACCAGATCCAAATCTTTCATTGTTACATGGTATAGTAGTGCCTCCAACACCATTATTAGGGTTTCCATTTTGGTCCAATGCTTGAAGGGAAACCGTATCATTAGAAATCACCAAATGAGTATTAGGGATCCCTTGTACAATAGCCCCTCCATCTTTTGTACCCCAAGCCATGCTTATTAAACTTCGATTATCACCATTGTTTTCATGAGCCAAGACAAAATCAGTTATTGTTGTTACCGAAAACCCTAGAGAGAGCACACTTGTTCTTGTGACTCTTTCTGAGTTGAGAAACAAAGGGTTATGGCCATTATCATCAATAATAATGGTCCAATTGGTGCCCAATGAGGTAGTGTTGAATGCATATGAATAAGAAAATTCAAGAGCTTCTAAAATCAAATTTTGGTTAATAGAAGAATAATTATTGTATTTTGTAGGTTCACCATAGGCCTCTCCAGTGTCTTGATCTATGAGTTGGATATAATATGTAATATTATTAGATGATGAAGAAGATGATGAGTTGGAGAAGATTGAAAAAGTTTCAAGATGATCTCTATAATATGAAAAGGAGAGACCTTCCATGGCTATGTATGAGATTTGGTCTAAGTGAGGAACGGTCTCAAATGCTTGAAATAATAATGGGGCCACCTGAAATTAAAAAAATTAAAGAAATTATTTGCATATATGCATTGACAATATAATTACAGCCGTGGTTACTCTGATGTAGAGTATATGCAGAAATACAAAATAAAAAAATAAAAATTATGATGAGTTTTTTTTTTTAATGTATTTTCTATAAACTTGAATCTGTATCAGAATATACACCGAAATCGTAAGTAAATGCTACAACAAATTCTCTTTCTAGCTCCTAATAATTGAAAAAATTATTTTCTAGCTAACTGTCTATTTTTTAAGAGAAAAAATTATTTTAAAAAATTTATAGCTAATTTTTTTTATTTAAAATTCTCATCTTTCAGAGGAATTAGGGCTTGTGATAAAATATAGAATTTAAGATAAACAATATAATGTAGAAAAACTATTCACTGATATTAGCCAAAAAAAAAAAAAGTTTACTTCCCTGATTATATTTTTTAAAGAAAGATTATGCAATCTTAATAAAATAAAAATGACATAGTAGCCTCTAACTATTTAGACTATGAGACAGATTGCTTGATTGATAATTTTTCTTTTAAAACAATATTTTTTGGATATACAGAAGAGATTATTCTACCAACTTTGGCTAAATACAATGTTTATTCATACAGTATAATCTATAGCATTTAGGTAATATCATTATCTAAAAGATCGTGATTATAATTAGAGATGATGATTAAAATTAAAGGAATATTGACTAATTAAGGTCTGTCAAAAATATTTTATTTTAAAATTCAAATATTGTTATATTAAAATCCAAAATTATTTTAAGAGAAGACAAATATGTTCCATTATTCTCTATACAGAAAAAATATCACAATATAAGTTCAATAAGATTAATTCAAATTTTTATTATATTATTTCTTTCTTATTTTCAAAGATTGCGTAGCTACATAAATCATTATGCAGAAAAAAAAATAAAATAAAAAAAAGCATTCAAGCTTCATGCGTTATTATTATTCAAAGATACTAACCTTGGTCTTAATGTCGATGAAAGAGATACTACTAGAAGAATTGATGGAAGAGCTGAAAAGTCTTGAAAAATTAGTTGAGGTTGATTCCATGAGTTCAGCCGAGTACTTAATTTCAGATTGCAATTTGTTCAAAAATACTTTTGATATGGAACAACTCTCATGTTCTTCGTTTTGTGAGATTATAATGTACCAATATGTCATCAATGACCCAAGAACTAACAACGATCCATATGCCTAAAACAAAAAAATTATGTTTAATAAAGAATATTCTTAATATTCATAATAATATGCACGCCAAAAATATAAAACACAAAAAACTCCTATCAAATTTTCTTTCAAAATTAATTAATTATGTTACAAAATCATATCATCATATGACGAAGATAATTTTTTTAAAAAAATATTTTTTAAACTTTTTTATACTTTATCGTTTTCGAAATCCTTGTTTAAACCTAAATTAACCCAAGTTAGGAGTAGTTAAATAAAATTTGTGGAGTAGCTAGGAATGATCATCACCTCCATTATACAAAACAAATTAAAGAATGTTTAGAAGAAGAATTAAATGTTATAAATGGCACGAATAAAAGTATATACTATTACCAGCACGAAGATGAGGAACGAAGGTCGAAAGATATTCATGGCGAGTCTTCTAGAAGAGATCAGATGTGCTTGATTCCACCTATCTTCTATTGATTCTTCATTGGAAACTCCATAAAATCAAATTGATCTTGTGACTAATGCTGTAACTACACATCACAACAGGTTCTTATGAATTGTAAAGATTGAATTGTTTTAATTAATTAATACACATATTAATTAGGGTATGAAATTATCTCTCATGAAGAATTGATATTTTATCATTTTAGCACCATATATTCTCAATATTGGAAACTCAATCTCTTCATTAATATGTAAAATATTATTTTATTTATTTCCTCATCACATAAATTGAACTTTAATAGTCAGCTTAATGAATGACTGAAAGGGAAATAAGAAGAAAAAGGAATAAATTTCTATTTGTGATTTAATTATATTACATATAAATTACTAATTATACCGCGGAGGAGGTGTTTATGCCGCCGCTGCCGCCACAGCGTTACCGATGCTTATTCCTCGAATACTGTCATTGTCGGAAAAAAAGAGTTCACGGCCCGAAGGCCTTTTGTTTCCACATGGCATATTGATCAAGCTTTTGCCCATTGTGAAAAATTCTCCACTGTTGTCTTTTGTAGGAGTCTGGGCCATGTCTCAGTCCCAATGTGACTAATCATTCTCTCGAACCAGCTATTAGTCATGACTTTGATAAACGTGTATCCCTCCTTGGACAAATTTCTCCTTTTAATCCTCGGCCTATGAAGTATTGGCAGCCGTTTTTACTTGTTGTTCCCCTTCGAAGGGCAGGTTCTAGAAATACCACTCTCCCTCCATTGATGTTAATATTTAATATACACATTCGATTAAAACATAAATGTAAACAAAGATAATTTGTTTCTGTCTAACAAGCCAAAAAGAGATCAGAAAACTTTCATCGTCATTACAAAACTTGGTTATGAAATTAATCCATTTTATTATTACTTTTATTTTTCATGTCTCGTTATTATATATGCCAATGCCTTATTAGTATGTTTATTTTAAAAAGGAAGGAAATATTTCATTACCACCATAAGAAATTTGTCAGTGTAAAACCCTTTTCATATTTAGAATGTATCTTGTTTTAAAACTAATATGATCATATATGATTATTACATTTAATTATTGAAATCATTTTTCGGAAATAAAATTAAAGGCAAATTCACGATGGATAGTGAATCTATTTTTCACCTTGCCAATCACACGAACGGCACCACTGATAACGGAAGGGTTCTTGATTCGAACTTCGTTGTTGCCTAGCAATAATCTATTTTCACCTTTAATTTGTTTGATTCAATTTCTTTTTTAAATTTTAATCAAAGACGATACATGACCATACGAGCAAAGTGTTCATGAAAAAAAAATAGATAAGAAAAGATATAAGTAGATCTATAAAACAATTCAAAATCTAATCAAACCAATTCAATTTTGAAATGCTAAACATTGGATATTGAACTTGGTTTAAAACTAAAATTAGGGTTTAGCTAAATTTACTATTAATCGAACGTTTTAAATGTTTATATTTAATGAATATAAAATAAATCTATTACAATATAATAATGGAAAACAGGTTCACATATGCTTGACAAGTGTCAACACCACATTTATTGATGCTAAAAGACAAAGGACTTCTGAAACATAAAAACAAAAGCAATAAAATAATAATAAAGTGATTAGCATGACTCCATATCATCATTCTTTTCAAATACAATAAAAAGATTGACAAGTGTCTCAATTTAATTAATTGAACATCACATGATAGCTTTTGGAGGGAATTTTCCCTCTCAAAATTTTGAAAATCAAATGATATCCTTCTTTATTTATGATTCTCTCTATCTCAAAAGAATTAAAGAAAAGAAAGAGAAAACAAACACCACCAAAACAGAAAAAAAAAATCATACGAAAGAAACCAGAGAAGGAAAGAGGGAGGGGTCGAAGAGGGAGAGCGAGAGAGAGGGGCTCCATGAGAGTGAGAGAGGAGGAGATCCACCAATGGAGAGAGAAGGAGAAGAAGAAGGCGGCGGCGACGGAAGGGGGGACGCTGTTGTTGTTGCTGTCGTCGACGTTGAAGAAGAAAAGAGAGAAGGACGATGTGAACAGTGAAGAGGAGAAGATGGACGATGTTGCTCTCAGCCTTTCAAGTCTTTGCCGCTCCTCTGGTCTTCTTTATGTCAGCTCGCCTCCAATCTGAACCTCAAACTGAGTCACACGGCCACTTCATTCTCCGACAACGGCGGGTAAATATTTTTTTGGATTTTCTAGTTTTTTTCTGCTTTTTTCCTGGTTTTTGTCTTGATGCAAAGGTGAACACTTTGTTTATTATCCATTATGGCCGAATGAAACGAAAGAAGCTTGCATGGAACACATTTTTTTTTTGATTTTCTGGTTTTTTTCCTGATTCAAAGTGAACATTTTGTTTCTGGTTTTTTTTTTCTGCTTTTTTTCCTGGTTTCTTTCTTCATGCAAAGGTGAACACTTTACTTATTATCCATTATGGCCGAATGAAACAAAAAAGCTTGCATGAAATGATTTTTTCTTTTTGGATTTTCTGGTTTTTTTCTTAATTCAAAAATGAACACTTTGATTATTTTCTATTCTGGCCGCATGTACAGGGTGCATGATTCATGCTTCCATTCCTAAGATGCTAATGAGTACATGGTCTGATTCAATCAAGGTATTCAACATTTATAACATGAGGGAGTTTGTGGTGGTCGACAAGAGAGCCAGGGTCAAACCCACTCAAGTTAGATGGTGTTCTACATTAATATTCAGGATCTTGAGTGAGTAGCCATCTTATACTCTGCTATTTTCCATATTGTGTGTGATTACTGATCTTATGGAATGATTATTGTGCTTTAAAAACAATTTTTACTACATATGTCAATACTATTTAATCAGCGTGTTGAGTGTCAACATGGATTCAAGTATATTTACTCACACCCTGGTTTTGAGCAGAGTGTTGATGTAGCTTACATGGTCAAGAATTTTTTTTGATGAAATATTCATGCTCTGGTGTTGTATTCTTCTTGCACTCTCAAGTTGTTTTCAAAATTTAAGAGTCTGTTTTTT
>JASCZI010030223.1:26608-98079 GCA_036250425.1 Stylosanthes scabra
ATTTTCACTTGAAACCAAACATTGAAATGATGCACTTTAATAATAGGGATTGATTATTATGTATCACTTAATTGTGTCACTTGAACCAATTCCGCTTATTAATATATCACTATAAAATTGTAGTTTGTCTTAAGGATAATTTATCTGCCAAATTATAATAATTTTGTATATTCAAATGCTTATAAAAAGCCTTTGTGAAATTGACAGCTTACTGAATCTATTTTTTTACGCTAAGATTAATTATTAACATGGTCTGTTGTCAAGAGATATATTTGACTCCACTAATTTTGGTGAATAAATATTTAAGAGCATGTTAGATGTCCTTTTTAAAGCTACTTTATACTGATTAAAGCTAAATCATTCATGTAAGAAGAATATTTAGTTGAATTTTATTTAATAACTTAGCATGTTAGGATTCTTTGGACTAACACTCTTAACTCTGTATTAAGAGTGAATGAATTAGATAGCTTCAGACACAATAGAAAAAATTTGTCATGTTGATGAATGCATATCCCACATTACATTTATTCTGCAATTAAAACAAAAAGAATACCAAAATGGACACTACTATTAGTCCTTTGTTCATTTTAGAAAAGTTAGAATAAAAAGTTTTCTAGCACATTGTTCAAGTTTAGAATAGTGTCTCTCTTAATATTTCCTTAATTTCCATGTAATGAAATTATTTTAGTTGTTTTTGGGTGTGTTTATGAGTTAAATTTTGATATTATCTTGGAATCTTTATTATTATTATTAGAACTGAGAGGGTACATAACAAGGTTACCTAATTAATAGTGGTGAAATTTTTTCTGCAGGAGAGGAGACTAATTATTATGGGAATTGACAATTTTAAGGAATGAAACAGAGAACATGATTCAAACCACAAGGGTCGTAAAAATAGAATATCAAAGAGAGTATAGTTTCAACTTTTAAAATGGTAAAACAGTGGCAACAAATGATAAAAAGGAAGAAAATAAATGAAGCAAATGATTTATATATAGAAAGATAGATTTGATAAGGAACATCAAGCATGATTTATGGAGTTGGTAATTTTGAGTCATACTTTAAATATATGATTTATGGAAAATTTTATTTAAATAATTATTATATTTTGAGTTTTCCCTTCTCAGTTTGGCGCATGAAATTTGTTAAAGTTAGTACTTAGTATTACATGAATCAATATAAATATAATGTTATAATAATTATAGGAATAAAAAAATATTTTAAAATTTGAAACAATATAATCTATTAATGCTTAAAGAAAAACAATATAAATAATTTATCTCACATTTATATAATAGCAAATTCATGTAAAAAAAATTATTATTATTATTATTATTATTATTATTATTATGTTCTAAAGGTTATCAATTAAAAGTAATTATTAAAAATAATATAAATTAATATAAACTAAGATATTATAGGATATTAAAGAAAAACAATATAAATAATTTGTATTATTTTTTAGGACAAATCACTTAAATAAATAAAATGAGCTCCAATATTATCTGATTGTACAAAACTGATAACGGTCACTTTTTTGTACAAAGGAATAAACATGTAAATCGTTGCTGGGGTGCAACAAACCACATATTTAACAAGAAATCTCGGCATCCTGTAAAACAGCTTCGACACCCGTTTTGAATTAGCAACTCCAAGCTTCTGCAAAATGATGTTTTGTAGCTCAGCAAGTGTTGTTGACGTACGCAAAAAACACTAACGGGTTCCTTGCTGCTAAATCTAATTCCAACTCTCGAGTTTTTTTTTTATCTTTCCAGTATGGTGCACAAGAGCTAAAAAACTCATTTGATCACCCATTTTTGAGAACACTCTAACACAATCACAGCAGCCAAAACACCTTCTTCGTTCCATCACCAGCACCTATATTTATAGGAGGAAAAAAATAACAAATTCGCTGGAGGGATGCCACGTTTTATTTGCAAGCCTAAAACCCTAGAAAATTGTTGCTGCGTACCATGATTTGTTTTGTACACAAATACTAAGAAATCGTTGCTGGGGTAGCACGATTCCTCTATGAACCTAGTAAATCGTTGCTGGGTTCAAGGTTTTTTTTGTAAGCCTAAAACTCGTAAATCGCTGCCTAAACCCTAAACCCTAAACCCTACAGCGATTTACATAAATTTGATGCAAAAAAATTAACGATTGCAGAATTGTGCAATCAGGTAATATTGAAGCTCATTTTATTTATTTAATTTATTTGCCCTATTTTTTATATATATTTTTTCTATATGTCTTTGATTCTGAAATAAAATATATAAAAAATTGAATACATTTTAATTGGTTTATGTTAAATTAAAATTAGAAGAATATTCACCAATAAAATGTCAAAATTTATCTATTTGTTAAAATTGAATTGTTAAATATTTTTAGCAAAGAGTCATTTGACCCTAAACATATTGAGTTATATTTAAACTCATCCCTTATACTTAAATGTGGCTTTAAGACAATTTTATGTTAAATTTTTTTCATGTAATAGATTTTAAGTGTCAAATGAAAATATAAAATCTATACGAATAATTATATCATTTTATTTTTTTGTCAAAATATTATAAAACGTATACAATATAATATTATTGAAAATTTATAAGTAAAGTGCCCATGCTATAAGACTTCAAAATTCATTAAATATAGCCAGCACGAAATTAAAGAAGATTAATTTTAGACAAAATGTACATTCTCAATTCATTCAAATTATCAATCCTACAATGTAAATATTGTTAGAATAAAAATACACAAGCCATTAAATTAAATGACCACTATCATTCTAAAACATTTTGAAAACGTTATGCGATTTGCTACAATAAAAAAATCATAAAAAATTACTATGTCATAATTTTTAAAATAAACTAACATTACAATATCATAATAATTCAATAAACAATTTTAATCCAAATATCCACGGATCTCGCGGAGAACACTCTAGTAATAATAATAATAGCAATTGTTTGAAAAGTAACATAGGTTATGCAAACTCACAACTCAAAAAATATCTAATTCGTGTTGCCAGTACTCTGAAAAACAGGGCAAAAAAAGGTGATAAGTCAAAAAGCAGTAGCTACTAGCTAATCCAATAATTGCTTCCCTTATCCACACTTTATTATAAGGCCAAAAATATCCTTTAGCCACACATATATGCTTATGACTTCCTTTGATTATTTTCGCTAAACAAAAAAAAGACAAAAAATGGAAGAGAAAGAGCAAAAGATTATGGTGGCTGTGGATCAGAGTCAAGAGAGCATGCATGCACTTTCATGGTGCCTAAGCAATCTTATTTCAGATACCAACAACAAAAAGAAGCTTGTTCTTCTCCATGTGAAGCCTCCTCCTGCTGTCCGCTCCTTCGATACTGGAGGTTTTATTTTATTTTCTTCCCACAGTATCAAATATTTGTAAAAGAAATTTATACTTCACTTATGTCATGAAGCGAACTCAAGACTTTTCGATCATAAACTCTGGTACCATATCATGAAACAACTAAAGCAATATGAATAGTTATATTTCAGAGTATTTATAATTGATGGATGTTTATATAGTTTTAGTTTATATTCTATGGTGACTAATTCTGTAAGTACATATAATATAGTTGAAAAATTATTATAATATGGCAAGTTTTGCAGGGTATGTGTTTTCCCCTGAAGTTATTGCTGCTATGGAAAAGTACAGCATGGAGCTTGCTAATTCAGTAATGGACAAAGCCGAAGCTATTTGCAATGCCAAAGATGTAAGCCTCTAGCCATATTCAGAAATTCTTGTACTAGCTACCGTGTGTCCCTTTAATTTTAATTTCCCCATTCTATTATTTTTCAATATATTGAGTAACGGAAAGTTTGTATAGATAATTACTGAGAGAGTAATTGGGATGGGAGATGCAAAGAATGTAATTTGCAGCACAGTGCTCAAGTTAGATGCTGACACTTTGGTCATGGGAAGCCATGGTTATGGTTTCTTCAAGAGGTAATTAAATTATATATAACTAACTTTTCGGAAGTGATGGCTATAATAAAATGTTGTATATATAATTATGTTTGTTTATTGAATTGCAGGACACTGTTTGGAAGTGTTAGCGATCACTGTGCAAAGCATGCAAAATGTCCTGTTATAATCGTCAAACAACCATAACAGAATTTAAGGGAAGCAGTTTCCAAGGCATAGCAGCTATATATACATAGTCCCACATATGTTATTTAGTGTGATCTATAATAGAAATAGCAAAGTACATTATTATGTTGGTTGATTGTATCATCTTGTCTTGTTATGAGACGGTTAAACCGATTACTAGTACAGTATTCATGTACATATATTGATAATTTGATATATGCCAATATTAAAGTACTGGGATAAGTAACCAACCTGGACTAGTCTAAACGTGGAGTGACCATTTGTATTCAATACAGATACCAACTCCCTAAACAAAAATAAAAAAATAGCAATCTGACCCTCGCATTTTGTCTATCTAGAATTCACCCCAAAAGCTTTTTCTTTTCCTTTTTCTTATTCCAATTTCACCCCTTTTAGTTTTAGTCCCCAAAGATGTTTCCTGTTTTAATAACTGGTCCCTTTCTTCATCTAACTAAAGATGAGGTTACAACTTAGGATGGAAGCAAAATGATTATATATCCTTCAGCTATGGCATACATACATACATAACACGTGGTCAAATAAATTGGTGTTAACGCCTAATCGTACATTACATTATTGAGCATAGCGTGCAATGTAATGCAATATACATACACCATACCATGATGGCGTAATGCTATCTCCAATTGCTATCTCATCAAAAATGAATGACAAACCGCATCCGACGTATCTAACTAATTAAACAATAACTTAACCTCAATTAATTACAACTTATAAGTTTATTTAATACAAGTGTCTCTATAACTTTTAACCGAATCACCATCAACAAAATAAACATTACCATGTCAAATAATTTACCGTGCATGGTGTTGCTATTTTGAACAATTTATTCTACTAAGAAAACAACAAAAAAGTTATCCTTCTTGCTTGATTTTTTTCTCCTTCTTTTTTTTATTGATTTTTTGTTCTTTATTGGTTAATTTTATATTTCATGTATATAATATCAATGCTAGGAAACTAATAAAAATTCAGTCAATTTCAGCCAACAATTTAAATTAGATATTCTAATTCTTTAGATTTCAATGTTCTGTTTTTAGGTTTCGGATGTTCTGTTTCTAAAAAAAATTATAAAGTTGGCTGAGGTTGTTTTAGTTTTCGAATGTTTTATGACTTTTATTATGGATATTCTATAAACAGTGGTTTCAGATGTTCTATTTTTTGTTGGTTGATTTGTTAGTTAAAAAATTATTGGTTACCTATACTTTTCATTATTTATTATTAGATTATGTATATTATTATGAATTTATTCAACCAGTAATTAATTCATGAAAAAAATTAAAAACAAAAATAAAAAATTATAGCTACCTCTTGTTTGGCTTTGGCTCCAAACCCAATTTTCGACATAAAAATATGTTAAACAGAGATATAATTAATATTGTGGTTAATTAATTGGAAGCAAGTCAGGTACACCATGGAGTATCAAATTTCAGGATTTATAACCGTTGATTAAACTATAAAAGTTTATAACCCTTCAATCAACCCTGAAGTTTGGTACTTCAGGGTATACTTGACCTGTTTCTTAATTTATAATCGTTATAATGATTTTTATTCAATTTTTAGGTAAGTTTAGTCCCTATTACTATCAAGTATAAAAAATGCCAAAAAAAAATGTGAACAAAATATTCTGTTACTAAAAAAATGAGTAAAATAATTATGCTATATGCACATTAAAATTAGCTATTAGTATAAAATATACATATTTTTATATATAAATATATTGATAATATTATTACATGTATATTTATTTTGATCAACTAAATAGTCATTTATTTATATATATTACAAAAAATATAATTTCGTCATCAAATAATATAAAAATAGCATTTAGATAAATTTTTTTTAGACATCAAAATAATTTTTATTTAGCACAGAATAAATAATTTGATTTAATTTGGTATAACAAAATGAATACACATAAAATTATTAAATTTTAGCTGATTTTAGCAGAGAAATAACATTTTTAGGCGCGGAAACACATGGCGTTTGTAAAGTCAAAGCGTGAAGCAACGTTGTAACAAACGTGAGAGAGCCAAAGAAAGAGGTAGAATATATAAGTCCAGAATTATGCGCGTCACAAGATGGAGCGCTTTAACAAACATCAATTCCCTGTTACGTACATTAATAACTTCCATCCCAATCAACATAACGCTACATACCCAAATTAATCAACTTAAAACCCCCCAACCTTATTATTACAACCTTACAACATCTCCAAATTCAACCTCAAACTAATTAATAATAATGGGTAACCAACTCTCACTTCGCCCCTCAGATGCAGCCACAGCCAAAATCGTCTTCTGGGACGGTTCTATTCATGACTTTCACCAACCTCTAACTGTCGCAGAGCTCATGTTAGAGCACCCGAACCAAGTAGTTGTGGAATTCGATTCCGCTCTCATCAACAAACAAAAGAAGCTAATTCCATTGCCTGCTGACAAGAACCTCGAGATGAACAAGCTCTACCTCATGCTTCCCATCAAGAAAGGCAAGCCTGTCTCTTTGACCGGCCCCCACAGCCGCCACATTCTCCTCGCCGTTAACTCTGCCTTGCGTTCCAAGGAAATTGTTTGCTCCTCCAGGGTTATTCCGTGGCTCGCCAGTCTTGCAGCCGGGGAGGGTGGTAGAAGGGGACGCAGAAGAGAGGAAGAGGTGCAGACGAAGGAAGAGACGGTTAGGTATGAGTTTTCGGAGTTCTTGATGCCGGAAATGTGTTTGGAAGGGATGATGATGAGGCCGGAATATTTGAGCAGGCAGCTTTCGGCAGGGAGTAGAGGGTGGAGGCCTAGCTTGGACACCATTAAGGAGAAGAAGATTGAGAAGAAACTTAATCACTGGTTATTCATCAATGGTGTTTAATTAATACTTCTCAATGGTAATTTATTAATTTCTATAAGATAAATACGTAAGTAAGTAGTTGATTTTACGTGAACTTATTTGTTGAGACGATGTAATATAACTAAACTATTAATTTTACGTGAAATTAAGTGTAAGAAAATTTTCAAGATTTAGTAGAAATAATATTGTCATTTTTTGTGAGTAAAAGTTACTAGTACTTATAGTATTTGTTTAGTTAATGCCTTAATGGTTATGTATTGGATAATCATAAATGTTTTGTATATGAATTCTATTGCGTTAAAAAAAGCCAGGCACTTTTATATTATTAGAACAAGTTAAATATACAAATTTAGATAAATCTTAGATTTTAAATAATGAATGAGTATATAAGAACAGATGATTACAATAATAAGAGTAATACTTTGGTGAATATGATGATTTTACAATAAGAAAAGTTCAATGCAAGTATACACACAAAATAACTAACAATCTCATAGATCATTTTTTGGGACTAAGGCAAAGCCCAGATATCATTTTTCTTTTTGGGTCAAAGTCTTAGAGATCATATAAGCCCATAACGGCTACTGCTTGTTGGGCTAATCTAGTTATTCTCCAAGCCCATGAAGCTGAGGCACTAGCTCCCTTTCAAGTAATATCCTTTGTGCCGGACCAAAAAAATAAGTAATGTCCTTTGCCCAGGTTCAAAACAGAGAGTAACGTCCTATGCCCAGACCCAAAAAAAACGAAGTAATGTCCTTTGACCTTTTCTATGACAAATCATATACATACATCATATAAAAAGCCAGTTTTTGGTGCGGCAATGAAGCAGGTGCTGTCAGCTTTTTCCTGCAATGCAAATTTTCGAGCGACATTTTATAGTGTAAGAAAGACTTTGGCTTGGTGGGTTATGGTTGCCACGAATGATAGTATGCGGTGGAATTGGTGCGGGAGTCGGTGCCTGGCTGGGTACATTGAATACGACTACAATGGGCTCCCCTGTCGCTACATCGAGAAAGTGTCTCCTTGTGACCCCTTATATTGGGTGAGTCTGACGTTGTTTTTTACCAGGTCGAAGAGACACAATATTCAACATGTGCCTGGGAGATGATAAGAGGCAGTGATCGATGAAGGAGATACAGCGAACAAGAACACGGGCAAATCAAAGAGAAGGACAAAGACCACTGAAGCTGTTGTCGCCAGGAACGACAGAGAGGGACCACTGAACTTCCTCTTCCGGCTGTGCGTCTCCTCCGCCAAAGACGGTTGCATTCTGTGTCCTCGACATCTTCTGCCTTTCTCTCATTTCGTTCTACTTGTTCTCAGTTTCTGGTTCTCTTTCTCCTTTCCTATTTATTCATTTATTCTTTTCATTCTCAAAATCTTATGCCTTGCAATATATGATACATTCAACGGCATGAGTTTTAATTTTCTTAATTGATGAAGATTACTTCAAATTCTGAAAGCACTCCAGGTGTTTGATGAAATGTTTACTTGGTAGTATATTAGCGATAGTTGATAATTGGCAATGAGAATGGGATAGCATTGGATGGAACTGATCACTTTATTTCATAGAAAGTTGTTATTTATTTCCTTCCAAATTGAGTATTACAAGATGAAATGCCATGGAGTTGGAGAAAAATACTTAAAATTCTTATTATAACAATCTTTGCTGCTCTGGTTTACATTGAATATAGGTTGATAAAGCTGGGGCAACTGCTTTGTTTCAAGGTGCAAGTATGGAGAGCTACAACATTGGGGTTGTCGTCAACCTGGTTCGTCTTGCAACTCTTGGAGACTTTGGGAGCCCAGAGTTTGTAGCTGATAAGCTTTTACAACCAGAAAGGCGTAAGGTAAGGTTCATGTTTCCATTACTGTAACTTTCTATGACCACTGCAAAATTTAATGCAAGTGTTGATGGTATTGATTGAGAAGAATCTCCCTGTATTCTTGTAGGGTAACAACATAAGCAAGAGAAGAAAGGAATAGTTTAATTCTGTTGTGAATAGAAATATAGAATTTAGTTAATATAAAGCACTAAAACACTATTGGCTAAACTAACTGATTAGCTAACAATTGTCTTTCTCTGTTTCATTCATTCCAAGTAATTACATTTTATGATAAAAAGGAATCTAGAACCTTCCCTTGCCTTGCTCTAAAATATTCCTATAATTATTTATTTTAAATTTTTTATCCATAGCTAAATCTTTCTTTAATTAAATCAAAAGCAGCGATGATAGTTAAAAAAAGCTTATCACTCTGAAATAGTGAAATGTTCCTTCTGTATTCATAATTTTATGTGATCCTAGAAAATAATCAAATGTCTATCTGATTGTATATCGTTCAGGAAAGTACAAAGGAAGCTGAATTGATTGCAGCTTCAGAAAGATCAGGGGATGGAGGTTTGCAGATTTATGAATTTGAATACACCATTGATAGTACTCGTGGAGGAAAGAAGAGGATATTTTATGCTGCATTTGTGGCCTAAAAAAAACTCTATCTTCTTAACATTGCCCATTCTAATAAACCAGAGAGTCCTCTTGAGCCACATAAAAGAATGATTTTAAAGCAAGTTCTCCATTCCTTTGATGCAGCAGCTTAAAACTTTGGAATGAAAATTCCATTTATTCTCTGATTATTCTCCCTCTCTTGAGTTTTGATTCTTACAATATCACTAATGGGTTATGTTCAGTCTTGCTTTGGAAGTCATAAAAATAAGCAGACTGAACTTCTTGTGCATATTGAACTACTTTCAGCATAGATTTTATATAACTATGTTGTTGCATATTACTTGAACATCATAGTTTTTCAAAAGGGAAAATGCAGAAGGTGTGTGTCTATACTGTGCATGCATGATCTAATCAAGGTTTTTTATTTTTTTTTTGGGTGGGGGTTCAAATAATTATTTGAGCATTGAGAATAAAAGCTTATCCGACTCTTTGAATTGAAGTGATTTAAGAGTACACAATTCAATTGGGTAAGACCTCTGAAGTGAAGTTTTCTTTAGTCCCCAAAGTTCCATTCTTTGAGTGTTGATTGCAAAGGATTGGTGTACATCTCAAGTGAAGTTTTTAGCTCATAATTGAAGCGCTCTCAGCTATTTATTTTTCTTATATTTTGTTTGGATAGAATTTTAAACACTAAGTAAATTATTTTATGCTTCCATAACAAGAGAACTTGGTTATTGCAATTTGCATTCCATTATGTAATTCATTCTGTAGGAGGCCGTTGAGACCATGGTTTCATTTGCTGACAATATCTATGATTAAAGAAAAAGAATAAAAGAAAAAGAAAAGAAGAAGCTCAAAAATATGAAAGCAGGTGGGCTAAATGGAAGCGTCATGGTATTATTGATGCTGCTACGGTAATTGGGGAACTTTGATGGCTGTTACTGGTCGTATGAAGACCCTGACATCTATTCTATTGTATTGTGAAACTTAGAAACTTTAGATGAATATTTTCTCATGTATATGGCTGTTTTTTTATATTTTAATCATTCTACAATCTACAGGGTTGGCTGCACCAACAATTGCTGCAAGACTAGGTGCTCTGGTTGCTGGTTCTGCTGCTGTTGCTGCATCGTTTAGAGGTATCTTGTTGCTTGACTGTGTTTAGTGTGCCATAATTTTTTCATGTGGTGTATACATATTTTCTGTGTCCTTTATTTGAACGTGGTCTACAGTTTAAGGTATTGTTGGGATCCCCAAGTCACTATAAACATGCTCATGTCTTATAGTTGTGCTTGTGTTGGGGTTTTGAATTGTTGTTACTATGATCAATGACGGTGATTTTGTTTTCTTTTGCTGCAATTGTTGACTGACTTGTATATGCTAACTGCTTCTTAGAGATGACTTCCATTTGGATTGCTATACAACTTGCATGAGTGATTTTGTTTGCTGTCGCAGAAAAATTAGCATCTATTGAGCAAGAATTTCCAGCCATGCATTTATTTCTAAGTTTTAATTAGATATGTTCCGTTTATAAATAATAAAAGTTTTTATGAAAGAATTTGTTTTACCAGCTGCCAGAGCTGGGCTTATTGGATGCAAAATGATTAGAAGAGTTGTTGTGTTGAAATTGAATTTAAAGCTGTAGGCGAAAACTATTAACAAGGTGTAAGTTTTTCTAGCTATCAAATTTCATTTTCTTGTTACTAATTTTACTCCACTTGATCATGACCTTTGTCTCTGAGGCATGTGTATGCTTTATCTCACCATCATATTATCAATTTATATTTTCGATTTTCGTATATAAGATTCTGGTTGAATTTCTTGTAGAGGCTTGGGGCTGAGATCGTGGTCTCTGGGTTTGTTTTAGAGAAGGAAGATTTTTTTAAGGATATGGAAAGGACGACAAAAGCTACTTAGAGAGATAGAGTTTGTAATATTGCCCCTGTAATATTGCCCCTGTTATATTTTCCTTTGTTGGGGAAAGTGTTTCCAGCATAGATTATCTTATTACATTGAAATTGTTTTATATTTTCAATCAGTTTGTTTTCAGAAATTATGATGTTAATGTTTCTGCAGGTCATGATCCCACCATGACAACTTACCTTACATGTAGGAGTCCAAGATTCTGATTACTTTGAGCACTGCAATTCAAAATTGTCTTACTTAAACTAATTGATTTATGGTGCTATGACTAATAAATTATTAATATGTAAGTTACATTAAATATGCTGTAAATATTATATAATTTACATTAGTATCTTATATATTATTTTAAAAACATTATTTTGTAACTTAAATATTACAGTATCCATTAAATTGATAACCAGTTTTTCATAGGATATAGTTGTGAACTTTTTTATTAGTTTTACCTTAAAAAGTTAAAATAAAATAAAATGACATAAGACTAATGATAATCTAGAAAATACTGATGAAATATAATTTATGGGTTGTTTCTGGTATATAGCACGGGCTAATAACACTAGTAATAATAATCAGTCGGCCCAAATTTGGCTGTTAGAGTTGGCTAGGGTCCGCCTGGCAATTAGCCTCGAGTCGATCAGTAGTCGGCCCAAGATAAACCCGGGGTATCGGTGTTTGTCTGTTTGATTAGTTGTCATTCAAAACTTAAAAACAATTTTGTGTTCTCCGAATATTTGCTTGAGGGGAACCATGAATCACACAAAAAATCGATGATATTTTGAAGAAGTACGTGCCACAAACTTTTATGCTCTTCATCTGCTGACCTGCCTTCTTCTCATCGTCTCTCTGTAGGGGATAAGGAGGCTCTGCATATCTTGTGTGAACTGTAACAGGGCTTTATATTTTCTTAGGATTAGAGAGGGTTTGGGTAGGGGCGTGTTCTCTTGTTACCAGGGTTATTGCGGGTTGGGCCTTTAGCCCAGTTCACATGTCCAAAAATAAAGCAATTTTGTGTGAAAGAAAAAAAAACAACATTGTCTTATTTTAAATTAAGAGTTCAATTTTAATGTATTTAAAATAAAATTTCACCAAAAAAAAAGTATTTAAAATAAAATAAATAATAATAATTGATGCATTAATTTACACATTCTTGCAGTTATATTCATTTTTTGGCCTAACAAATCACGACGTTAATAGAAAATGAATTATAATGTGGCGTTATGTAATTAAATGCATATGTAAAACACCTTTACACGCACATTGTGTTAAAATTAAATTCTTTAAACTAAACTAAATCAAAAAATTGGTAACACCAAAAAAATTCACAAAATTGATTTCTAGATAAACTAGCTTCTATTTTTTTTTTTAAATATTGTGGTTTCAGTTTGGCTTTTTATTAGTTGAAAAAATTAATTTATTTAAAATAATTTAGTATAATTTAATTTCAATTCAATTTTCTTAAACTATTTTTTTTTCTTTTAAGCACCCGTGGTTATTATATATATTTTGCCGTGTATATGATCCACGACCATGGTGGCACAGTAGCGCCCCTCTGATTTGATTTGATCCTCACCTCACTTGTAAGCGAAGCCACTCTTTTCCAACGAGCACTTTAAAAAATATCCAAATTAAACTAACATTGAAGTAAGGACAACAATAATTGAGAACCCCATTTCTTGATCTCTAATTTCTAGGTGTTGGACGACCTGAATCCACTTTGTTTCATCTCTTTTGAATAATGTGTGATGTACTCAACCTGGTTGTTTCAGTTTTAGTCCATTTCACAAAGTGTTACAGCTCAACTATAATATACTAGTGAAAGTTGAAACCTACTTAATCAAGCAACTAATGGTTTCACTTACTCATATTGAACCATGCTGCCTTTTATAGTACTAACAAACAACTTATATCAAAATCATAGCTCTTACCCAAACAATTATCACTTGTGCTTAGCTCTCATGGTTAGTAGACTTGAAATTAGGTTTGTTGCTACTAATTTTTTTATCATTGAAATGTGCATTTTTATCAATTTTGTTATTATGTTACTTGAAGTTTCTAGTTAGCAAATTTTAAGACAAAACACAATCACTATTCACTAATCACTAGAGTTTTATAAAGGTGGGGAAAAAAAAAGCTCATTAACCCACTCACTCTGAAACATAAAGGAAAAAAAAAAGGGTCAAGCCTTTAGGGGGGGGGTAAACAAACAACAATTTATCATTTTAAACAAGTAATACAACTTCGGACCATTATTCTACTAGTATCGAGTTCGAACTTTAAGATCGGCATGTATGTAAAAAATGTAAAAGATAATATGATTATGTTAAATCCTCCAAAAAAATCATTCAATAAGGTGTAAGGGATTAATTTTAAATTCTCAGGTCTAGCATACTTTTCAAAAAAAAAAAAAAAACATTATTCTACTAGTTAATAAACTTGTTATATAAATCACGAGCAATATTACAGCGAGCACAGCAGTTAACCATCAAATTAAAAAATATTGACAAAAAGAACAGTATTAAACTAATAAGTTATACTGTTGACTAAAATGTTAGTTAACATAAATATAATTGATAATCTGCACTTCTCATCAATTAAATGATGCTACTGTAAAATATCATATATCATATATCATATTTGTAATTAGATCATTTATACCTAAATCATTCTTGAATCTTGACTACCTCATTAAATTTTCTTTAGATCTTCTATGGTCCTTAATGATATATCTTCTATCTTCTATTTTCACTAATAAGCACTACTCCAAATTTACTATTTAATATCAAAGTAATTTAACCACACTTGCCAATTGCCATAAGCTCTAGACATTAGGTGATAAATACCGTTGCTTCATATATAGCTTATTATTGTTTAGACTTAATAAGCTATAATCTTTCAATTCTTGTTGGACCACCTAATCATTTTATTGCCCTAGTTACACTCTAGAGATTGTTAAATGTTAACCCCAGAAAAAAGTCAATCGCATCTATCTAACATATATAACTCCATATGCATAAATTATTAATGTCTAAAAAGTAGGACCAATCACATCCTGGTAACACTATCACTAATGCCCATCCATCCAATCAAAAGTGTTACACTACTGCTGAACCAGCACTAGTGCTCTGCATATCCTCTGTTTTATTATAATAAAAAAATGATTTTCTTTTGGGGAGAAATAATAAGACATAGATTTAGTTTAAGTGTTTAACACGAGGGTTTAGCATTTTACATTTTTCTTTTTGAGTCCGCTGAATTTTTTTGTACCAGCATTTTACATATAAGCAATCATAATTTTTTTTCGGTAATGCTATTTGAACAAGTGATTTTGGCGATGTCAAATAGTATAAAAATTGTACCTAAATAAAACTCTATTTAACATTGAAATGGTCTTCTATTTAGCATAAAGATAAATGATTTGATTGAACTTGGTTAGTCAAAACCACTTGTTCATGTAGAATTATTGATTTTCTTTTACCATATAATTTAGATATATTTAATACAAGATCGATCGGTCACTAAATTCAAAGTATATTTTGGGTTTAACAAACACAATAGCAGGCAATATAATTTTTTTTTTACTAATAATTAGCAAATAAATTTTTTAAAATATTGGTAAAAAATATTATGGACTACTGACTAATAGCACTAAACCAAAAATGTTGGTCAATATAAATTAAAATCGCTAACCTTTAAGCTTTCCTCTATGATTATTATGTAATTTTTTATTTAATACAAAAGTTTTATAACAATAGAAATAATTAAAACTGATATTCTTATTGGATACTCACTTTCTAAGCTATCATCCGTAATAATATTTTTCAGTTACATGCGTCCATTAGATATGGAGTTAGTTGTGGACAACATTAAATTATTGTTGAAAACTACACTAAAACAAGTTATACTTGTTAGTAATTAAGACCCCACCGTTGTGTGGTGAAAACACTCATTGAGCAAGTAAGTAATAACTAATAACATATTTCAAAAAGTGAATGCAGCAGCCTGCAGGTAGATTCTAGTATTGCATCACCGGCTGTTAGTTAATTAAAATTGGCTTACCATCTTTTTGTTACTCACCAACTTGGCTACTTCCAATTGAAAATTTCACCAGCCAACTTGCTTCACTTTTTCCTTCAAACATTTTTCATTTTTCTTTTCCTTCACATAATGGAAAATCAATAGTGGCATTTTGATTACATGTAAAATTCACACAATTTTTATATCTTAATGTTAATTATTATTATCCACTATGTAACACCTTTCCCTATATATTTTCTTCCCTCCATTCCATAACTCCTCAAACCACAAAAGCTTATTACATTTCTCACATTACAAATGGCCTCCATCTTCTCATCACCCTTCATCATCTCCGTTATCCTCCTCTTCGTCGTCCTCCTCCTCGGCGAAGCACGCGACCCGTTCGCGTGTGACCCTAAGGACACTGCCACAAAGAACTTGCCATTTTGCAAAGTGTCCCTGCCAATAAGGGTGAGGGTGAAGGACCTAATTGGGAGGCTAACACTTCAAGAGAAGGTGACTCTGTTGGTGAACAATGCAGCTGCAGTTCCAAGGCTGGGGATCAAAGGGTATGAGTGGTGGTCGGAAGCTCTCCACGGCGTCTCGAATGTGGGCCCCGGAACAAAGTTCGGTGGGCCATTCCCTGGTGCCACTAGCTTCCCTCAAGTCATTACCACTGCCGCATCTTTCAATGCATCGTTATGGGAAGAAATTGGACGGGTGAGTACGTTTACTTTCTTGCTTATTAAGATACAAATCATCATGTTAAGCAATTCTTAAATGATAAATTAAGGTGTACATTGTTTTATAATAAAGAGATGAAATCAACGTTTGAAGTTTAAACTTAGACAATCATGTAATTATTTACATCCCTTTATCACTATATCATTCACAGCTATTCAATTATTATTCAATATCAAGTGATATGCGAATAAGATTTCTTATCCTTAAGTTGTTTAAATTAAATTTATTAATTATTAGTATAAAAGCCGATTTTCTGGTACCACCTAAAATCATGCTAAAATTGGCAAATTTGATTTTGATATATAATTGTTAAAAAAATTATCAATATGGAGTCTCCAGTACCATTGTATTTTTTTGGTGAATCTCCGGTACCATTGTATGTGTGTTAGGTAATTAACTTTATGCATATTTTTGGTAAATTTTTTTAACAAGTATTTGTACTTTTCAGTTTTCAATGTTAAAAAATCAAATGTAATGTTATATATTAATACATTTCTATATTTAAAAAAAAAAAAATCTATGGAGCCAATAATGTTAGTAGTCAAATATTTAAATATTTTTTGTCTTTCTCTTCTCCTTCTCTTTCCTTAATCCTATTATTTTTTTAATTAGGTTTATTGGCTCTCTAATAATTTCCTAACATTAATTTTGTAACATTATTTTTCTATATTTATTTTTATTCTTTATTTCATTTATATTTTGTTAAAGTCACATGTTTAACTAATTTTACCAAATAGAATTTTTATAAATTATGCTTATTGAAAGTCGCTTTTTTCTTTTGATTTATCAAACATAATTGTTATAAGCCTATAACTTTTGAAAAGATATATATTGAAAAACCAAAATAAAACTTTACTAAACCAGAATTTAATATAATTATATATGTTAATAAATATCTATATTTATTTTTATTATATTTATGTCCATAAAAAATATTTTTAATTTACCAAGAGTAGTTAGTTTTTGTAAGTTATTAAAAATCCGTCTGTATTTTATTTTATCAAACATAACATAACTAGTACAGCTTTTAAAAACCAAAATTTTATGAAAGCTGGTTTAACAGTAACACCGGCATAATCTAATATAATTAAGGACCATAACAACCGTGTCATTTGGTTTTAATTTTTTGGCTTTTCCTTGACTTTTATGCTCAACAAGAATCTCTGGCAAATTAATGCTCTTAAAATATAGAGTGCACGCATTACTTTATGGTAAAAGGATTTTCAGAATAATCCAATGAAGATGTACTCGCTTTATTTATTTCCTTTATTTTGTGGCACTGCCTTTAAGGGACCTTCACTACACTGTCAAGCAAATATTGTCTTTCAACAATGCCGTCTATTAAACTACTATAATTCCGATCCATTAAAAGTCTAAAGGCTTTTATATAATTATTCAATTAGTTTAACCTATTTATATAATTTTAAAAATAATAAATTTAAAAATTAATTATTTTTAGTGATGTGATAACACTTGATTAAATCTATATATAAAATTTTTTTGTAGTGTATGAAAATTAAAAGTAATTGTCTTGTATAATTATTAAGGAAAAGAAAAAGTAAAAAGTTTTTTACATAACATTTGATTGTGTTTTTAGGTGAAATTTCAGAATTGTAAATGACTTACATTAAAACAGTGAATCTTATCATTTTCAGAATTGTAAATTTTAAACTTCGAAACCTTAATGTATTCAAAACTTGATTTTAAAAAAATAAAACTTTTCCATATTAAAATTTGTCCCTTTTGATTATTTCTTTTTTTTTTGAATGGGCACCTTTAGGATATTCATTAGCAAAATTCTTAGAATTAATGTACAAGATTAGTATATATACCAATAAGTACATTAACATAGAAGATTTAATAAAACAGATTAATGACTACTTTAAGTACACGGCATGATTCTTGTAAGCTACATACGGTAGATTCTTAAAATCTTCCGTAGATTATTGATGCCTTTCTATCAACAATTAATAGGATGATATTTAAAACTTCCACTCATAATGGGAATGCTAATAATGTATATATGAAAAAATATTATTTGTTGAATAAGTAATTTGAAAATATTATTTGATTTATTTCTATAGTAAATAGAAGACTATTTCGATCTACAATGACAATGATGTGCACAGGTGGTGTCTGACGAGGCAAGAGCGATGTACAACGGTGGCACGGCGGGCTTAACATATTGGAGTCCCAACGTCAACATATTCAGAGACCCAAGGTGGGGCCGTGGACAGGAGACTCCCGGTGAGGACCCTATTCTTGCCGGTACATATGCCGCCCGCTACGTCCGTGGCTTACAGGGTACAGACGGTAACCGGTTGAAGGTTGCTGCTTCTTGCAAACACTTCACGGCATATGACTTGGATAATTGGAATGGCATGGATCGTTTTCACTTTAACGCAAAGGTACATACTACATACGCCTTATCCTATCTTATTTATTTCTAAATGTGCATATCATTATTGAGAATTGGGAATTTTTGGGATCTTCTTTGGGTTCTTCCTTGTGGACCACCGCTAAAATGTTCCATACGGAGTAAATGCTTTTGTGTACGCCACAAATTTTGTTAGGGTAATCAGTAATGTGATTTCTATGACATAAGGATCCTTTTCTATTTCTTTTCTTCAAATTTAAGATTCACAATTCTATATGAATTTATTTAATTATATCCTGGTATATAAAAAGATATTTTTCAACTATATTTAATTATTTATACATACTAACATTCTGTTATTGCATTAGGAATTTTTACTACATCAATAAACTTTGTTGGCTAATTACTATCATCAGAAACAATAAATTATATTGGTCTTGTAATACTATCTCCACAACGTTTGCTAATCAATAAAAATTCAGCCAATATCAACTAATAATTTAAATTAAATGTTCTATTTATTTAGATTTCGAATATTTTAAAAAGATATAAAATTAACTAACCATTCCTTGTTTTTATTGATTATCAATATTTTCTTTATTTTCAATTTTCCACAATTTTTTTCTCCTATGGTGTGCTTTACAGATAGGAAATGACTCGAATGGTTGGACATCCAACATTAATAATGCTTCTCTTTTCCTGCTAACTTACGATCTAATCCATTATTATGACTTTATGAATTTCATGATGATTACTTGGTAGGCAATTATGCAATGTAACGAAATCAATTATTGTTCAACTTGCTATGTCAAAATCAACTCACATCAATTTATGCTTGCGCGTAATAATCCTATCCTCAACATTTTGTAAGCTTGATCATATTTTTTTATTAAAAAAAGAAAAGAAAACAAATAACTGCCATGATGAAAATTTTAAGAATTAATCCAAATTCCCACGTAGCTTCTTACTTGAACAATTGAACAATGTCCTCTGCTTCTTTGAGTTTGTTTTTTTGCGACATATTCTTGAGGAATGGGGATAGACCATGTTGTCAGGCCATGGAAGATGGAACCGTTTTGTAGTTTTGTACACAAATTTGCAGTGCCCTTATCAGTTATATCAGAACAATGATAGCTATAGGACCACATAGTATTGTGAGATTATTTTTGGAATAAATGTTCAATTATATTTGCGTGATTTGATTTAATTCTTCAACAAATTTTGGTAACTCAGATTAACTCATTAAGTGTGTAATAATATCAATTTTGAAGGACTAACATAAATCATAAAATATAATTTAAGCAATTAAATTGATCAACTCACTCACTCACTCATCTGTCCAAACAAGTGTGTGAATTTTACTTTATGTTATACAGTAATTTATTGACTATCCCACTCAGATCTTTATTGTTAGTTATATGTGCTTAGAATTAAAATTTGTGGCTGATAATGTGCAGGTTAGCAAACAGGACATAGAGGACACATTCGATGTGCCATTTAGAATGTGTGTGAAGGAAGGCAAAGTGGCAAGTGTTATGTGTTCATACAATCAAGTGAATGGTGTCCCTACTTGTGCTGACCCCAACCTCTTAAAAGGAACAGTTCGTGCCCAATGGGGTCTAAATGGGTAATAAGTTCGCATTAAAATCAATGCCACATGCATATAGGTTCTAATAATTCAAATTATTATCACAAAGTTATTATAGAGATTAATTATTGTGTAAGTTTTGCTTCGTTACGTTGTGGTTTAGGTACATTGTATCAGATTGTGACTCTGTTGGGGTGTTTTACACCAACCAGCATTATACATCAACACCAGAAGAAGCTGCTGCAGATGCCATCAAAGCAGGTTAGTCTCTCTTGTAGGTTTTGTTGTGATTTGCTACTTATTAAAAAAAAAGAAGGAAAAAGCGATAACAAAGTATATGTGCCAATAATACAGGTTTGGATCTAGATTGTGGGCCATTTCTAGCAGTGCACACGGTTAACGCATTGAAAAAAGGGTTAGTAACGGAAGGTGAGGTTAACGGGGCATTGACGAACACAGTAACGGTGCAAATGAGGCTAGGAATGTTCGATGGAGAGGCATCAGCGCAGCCATATGGGAGGTTGGGTCCCAAAGATGTGTGTAGAGCAGGTCACAAAGAGCTTGCAGTGGAAGCAGCAAGGCAAGGGATTGTGCTACTTAAGAACCGTGGTCCCTCGTTGCCCCTGTCTCGAAGGCGTCATGGCACCGTTGCTGTCATTGGGCCCAACTCTAACGTCACCGTTACTATGATTGGAAACTATGCTGGTAATAACCCCATCTTCTATCATTTACCTTCTGTAGCAGTTTCTTAACCATTTTTTTTGTTTTAATATTTACCATCTTATTAGGTATTGCATGTGAGTACACAAGTCCCTTGCAAGGAATAGCAAGATACGCCAAGACTATTCATGAGCTTGGTTGTGCAAACGTTGCTTGTTCCAATGACAAGCAATTTGGGTCAGCTCTAAACGCTGCCCGTCAAGCAGATGCTACTGTTCTTGTAATGGGCCTTGACCAGTCAATTGAGGCTGAAACTGTTGATAGAGTGGGCTTACTCCTTCCTGGACATCAACAAGAGCTTGTCTCAAAGGTAGCAGCAGCATCAAGAGGCCCAACAATTTTAGTCTTGATGTCTGGTGGGGCTGTTGATGTAACTTTTGCAAAGAATGATCCAAAAATTGCGGGTATCTTGTGGGCTGGGTACCCGGGCCAAGCTGGTGGTGCAGCCATTGCAGATATCTTGTTTGGCACTGCCAACCCAGGTATGGAAAAAAATTTTCCATTTGTTTTAATTCCTTTTTAATCAACTATGATAAATTTGGTATATAAAAATTAAATACATATTTAAACGTAAATATATAAACTTTTTGCTTACATAAAAATTATATTTATTATTTTTCTTTATATTTTTATATATAAAAGGTTTTCCATTTTTGTATAAAAAAAAATTGTAATGATCAAAATATATAAAAATAAGGTGTCTTTTTCAGTATAAATATAAAAGTTTATAAAGATACAGAAATGTGATGGTAGACATTGATCTTTAATAAATGTGTATATGAAATGATGTGTAAAACTAGTCATTAAATATAACATATCTGAACATATGTACCATTTAACATTTTTACCTTAGAATTTATCTAAAAATAAGAGTGTGGACGGAGTCTATAATATTTATTGTCACTTTATAAATTATTTTAATTTTTGCAACACTTTTTAAGCACAGATAAACATTATACTATATATCATAAGTTAAATAATAATATAGTGAAACATATTATATGATCTAACGAATATTGATGAACAACTTTCATACTAACAAATGAAGTATTGTAATTTCAGGAGGCAAGCTTCCAATGACATGGTATCCACAAGAGTACCTTAAGACCTTACCAATGACAGACATGGCAATGCGTCCTAGAAGAACAAAAGGCTACCCTGGAAGAACGTACCGGTTTTACAACGGTCCAGTTGTCTACCCATTTGGCTATGGATTATCCTACACTCACTTTCTTCATACTCTTGCCAGCGCACCAAAGACCATCTCTATTCCCGTCGACGGCCACCGCCATGGCCGAAACACCACAACCGACATCTCTAACAAGGCAATCAGAGTCACCCACGCGCGATGCGGCAAGCTCTCAGTTAGCCTCCACATTGATGTTAAAAATGTTGGGTCCAAAGATGGCTCTCACACGCTCTTGGTGTTCTCGGCGCCGCCGTCCGGGAACGGCCATTGGGCGCCACACAAGCAGTTGGTGGCTTTTGAGAAGGTCCATGTGGCTGCTAAATCGCAGCAGCGAGTGAAGATTAATATTCATGTGTGCAAGCTCTTGAGTGTGGTTGATAGGTCTGGAACAAGGAGAATTCCAATGGGGGTGCATAATCTTCACATTGGTGATGTTAAGCATTCTTTGTCCGTACAGGCACAAACACTTGGGATTATCAAGTCATGATAATTAAACAGGGGATTTTATAAGATAAGTGTATTATATATAGATTATGAATCCTCAAATTTGTTCCTATGTTATGGATTGGATATATACTACTTTAGGTTGATTCATTAAACATAGCTAAATAAAGTTTGAATAGGGATTATTGTAATTTTTGGAGAAGAGATCAAGCAAATGTATTGTTCTCTACTCCCAAATTTATTTGTCATATATGTTTGGCCATTTCATGTACTCTCATTTGTGTTCTTATTATTAGTCGTATGTTGATTGTAATAATAATCGCTTTAGCTTTTTTTCATGATTATTATTGCAAGATTGATAATAAGAATTGGCTCATGTTCTAGCACTTGGTGATGCCATGTGCTTTCACTTGCAGTGCACTGTTATAATTGTGCTTTTAAGTTTGTTTGTCGCGATATCTTTAATTTTGACTATCAGTTTGCATAACTTGTTTGTTTGTAGCTCAGTACCGGGTGATCAGTTCGGTGAGGTCCGTGGTGTTTGTTTAGACCACTTTATAAGTTGCCCTTTGGGTTAATTTTAAAGCCTTAATTATGGCTCCCGAGCTCTTTGTTCTCTTTTTGAGACTCATAAGAATGCATGAAAATTAATGCTTAAAAGGTAAATGACAAGGAGCATAAATTGAAAAGTAAAGACTTGTTTATTAATAACGGCCAAGGTGGCTGGAACGCTTACATGCCTCGTTAAAACCTCGTCATTCGAAAAACCCGCTTGGGGAAAAAAAATAAAGATGGGAGGAAAAAGAGTACATGCTGCTACATTCTGTTTACATGTGGTACCTTTTTAGGTTTGTTATGTGCCAAGTTCTTGGCACTTCTGCCTCTTCAACTGTACGGAGCTTGTACGCTCTTTTCCGAGCACTTTGACCACTTGGTAGAGGCCTTCCCAGTTTGCCCCTAGTTTCCCTTGGGCGGCATTCTTCCCTCCAATGTCAGCCCTTCTTAGTACCAAGTCTCCTTCTTCGAGTTCTCGATTCTTCACCTTCTTATTGTATCGGGCTGCCAAGAGTTCCTTTGCCGCCTGCTGTCTCATTCTTTCCTCTTCTTGGACTACGTAGATTAGATCTACGTCGTCTTCTCTATGCAAGTTGTTTTCTTCCGGGCTGTAGCCCGAGACCCGGCCGGTTTCCTCAGCTAGCTCCAAAGGGACCATGGCCTCTGTGCCGTAAGTAAGTCGGGAGGGGGTTAACCCCGTCGACGATTGCTCTGTAGTTCTGTATGACCAGAGGACACTTCCGAGCTCTTCCGCCCAGCAGCCTTTCTGGTGGTCGAGCCTCCTTTTTAATCCGTTTAGGATTATTTTGTTCATGGCCTCGACTTGTCCATTGGCTTGGGGATGCTCAACCGAGGAGAATTGCTGATTGATGTGGAAACCTTGTAGAAATTCTTTGAATTTCTTGTTGGTAAATTGGGTGTCATTGTCAAAAGAGATGACTATTGGTACTCCGAATCTAGTAATTATGTTATTTTACACAAACTTCCGGCATTGGGCTGCTGTGATTGATACGAGTGGTTCTGCTTCCACCCACTTGGTGAAGTAGTCAATAGCCACTATTAGGTACTTGACCTGTCCGGACCCTTTTGGAAAAGGACCAAGGAGGTCTATTCCCCATTTCTCAAATGGCCAAGGAGAGACGATAGTTGACAGCTTGGTGGCCGGTATCTACTTCACCTTGGCGTGCTCTTGGCATCTTTGACACTTTCTAATGTATTGCCCGACATCTGCTCTCATTTGGGGCTACCATACACCGGCTAGGAGGATTCTCCGCACAGTGTTTTTTACTCCTTGGTGCTGGCCACAGGCTCCTTCATGCACTTCTGCTATGATGGTGGGAACTCGGTCTTTTTCGGCGCACTTGAATAGGGGCATAACTGCCGCCCTTCGGTACAACTCTCCGCCCACCATTACATAGTTTACTGCATCCCTTGTTACAATGTTTGCTTCCCATTTTTCTTTTGGGAGGGTTCCCTTTTCGGGGAAGTCGATGATAGATTTTTTCCAGCTGTTCTCGATTGAGATTACAAGCATTGCTTGGGGTTCGTCAAAGGAGGACTTCTCTTTGATCTCTTGAATCAAGGTGCGGTTGCTTCCGCTTGGTTTGGTACTTGCTAGTTTTGACAGTGTATCCGTCCGGTCATTCTCTTTCTGAGGGATGTGCTTCACTTGCACGTGCTTCACTTGCACTTGCTTAAAAGAGCTTTGAAGCTCTTGGACGTTCTCCAGGTACTTGGCCATTTGGGGATCTTTGGCTTGGTAGCTTCCATTTACCTGAGAGGTGACGATTTGAGAGTCGGATCAGACTTCCAGCTCCGAGATTCCGACATCTTTTTCCAGTTTTAAACCTGCTATCAGCGCTTCATATTCCGCCTGGTTGTTACTTGCTTAAAATTGGAACTTCACTGCCATCTCTATGATGACTCCGTCTGGTCCTTCTAGGAGGACGCCCCCGCCGCTTCCTTTGTTGTTTGAGGATCCATCCACGTGGAGGACCCATGCCAAAGAATCGAGTTTTGGGGGGTTTCGAGTGAGTTCCGCAACGAAGTCAACCAGTACTTGTCCTTTTATTGCTGTCCTTCCTTCATAGCTGATGTGGTACTCTAAGAGCTCCACTGACCAGCTCAGCATTCTTCCGGCCAGATCCGGTTTCTGCAGCACTTGTCTTAACGGCTGATCCGTTTTGACGACAATTGGATGGGCTTGGAAATATTGCCTTAGCCTTCTGGCGGCTACTATCAATGCTAATACTAGCTTTTCCAACCTTTGGTATTTTAGCTCCGCCTTTTGGAAGGTTTTGCTTACGAAGTACACAGGTTGCTGCACTTTGTTCTTCTCTTGGACTAGAGCTCCGGCAACTGTTTCTTCAGTTGCGGCCAAGTAGACTATGAGGGGTTCTCCTGGTTCCGGCTTGACTAGGATTGGGGGTGCGGATAGGTACTCCTTGAAGCTTTTGAAAGCTTCTTCGCACTCTTCCGTCCACTTGAATTCTACCCCTTTTTTCATTAACTTGAACAGGGGGGCCACCTTCATAGCTGAGGCTGCTAGGAACCTAGAAAGGGTCGCTATTCTGCCGGTCAGCATCTGTACTTCCTTTAAAGACTCCGGCTGCTTCATGGAGATAATGGCTTGGCACTTTTTCGGATTAGCTTCAATTCCTCTGTTGGTCAGCATGAAACCGAGGAATTTTCCGGCTTCAACTGCAAAAGCACACTTTGCCGGATTCAAGCGCATTTGGTGCTCTCGTAATTTGCCGAAGACCTTTTCTAAATTGGGGATTAATTCTTCTTCCGCCTTTGCTTTAACTAGCATGTCATCCACATATACCTCCAGAATGCCCCCGAGCAGCTCTTTAAACACTCTGTCCATGAGTCTTTGGTATGTGGACCCTGCATTCTTCAACCCGAACGGCATTACTTTGTAATAGAAGCTGCCGATGGGAGTGATAAATGCTGTTTTTTCAGCGTCTCCGGGGTACATTGGGATCTGATTGTACCCGGAATAAGCAAACATGAATGAGAGGAACTTGTAACCGGAAGCTTTGTCCACTAAGCCACCAATGTATGGATCTTTAGGACATGCCTTGTTAAGGCTGGTGTAGTCGACACACATGCGCCGCTTCCCATTGCTTTTGGGTACCATGACCACGTTGCTGAGCCATGTAGGGTATTTTATCTCTTAGATAAATCCCGCTTCGAGGAGGCTTTGGACCTGCTTCTTTGTTTCAACCACCTTTTCCGAGCTCATGCGCCGCAATTTTTGTGCTACCGGCTTGCTACCGTGGATTATGGACAGCTTGTGGCTGGAGAAGTTTGGGTCTATTTCGGGCATGTCCGCTGCGGTCCACGCAAAGAGATCGGAATTCAGCTTAAGAAACTGTGTTAATTTGCTCTTCAATTCTTCCGGCAGGTTCTTTGCAATCATAGTTATCTGCTCGGAATGTTTTCCAATTTGAATTGGCTGGAGATCGCCTTCTGGCTTTGGTCTCTCATGGACCTTCTTAGCTGGTGGTTCGAGGTCTACTAGGAGGCATCCGATGGCTTCTTCCGGCTTCTCTAGCTTCGGAAGTTGTTCTTTAGAAATGTGTAAGGTGACGTTATGACATTTCTCTGATTCTTGTTTGTCTCCGCGTAGTACGCCTACTTTTCCTCTATCTATTATGAACTTCATAGTCAAGATGGAGGTTGCTACAACCGCTCCTATCCGGTTGATGGTCGGTCTTCCCATAATCGCATTGTAAGCGGAATTATGGTTGACGACCAGCCCCCTTACTTTTGTGCTCCTTCTATTTGGTGGGTCTCCAACGGTGGCCCACAATGTCACGAAACCATCTGGAGTTACTCTTTCGCCGGAGAAGCCGACTAACTCGTCGGAATGGCTCTCCAGGTCCTTGTCAGTGAGTCCGAGTGCATCAAAGCTACATCGGAAGAGGATGTTTGCAGACCTTCCTTGGTCTATAAAGACTCGTCGGATTGTTGCGTCAATGACATCCATGGAAATCACTAGGGGAGGATTCAGGGTATCGGTTGTTCTTCCGATTTCTTCCGAAGAGAATGTGATTTCAGGAGGTGGTTTATCATGCAATGTCCTAGGCATGACCTCTACGGCAAGGCATGACTGTTTGCTCCTTTTGGCTGCTTTCCGGGATGGTGGGTTACCTTCATCCGGAAGTCCTCCTGAAATCATCTTGATTTCCCTTCTAACAACGCCATCTTTGTGGTCACTCTTTCCTTCAGTGGACTTTTCCGGACTGTCCGCCCTCTGCCTTGTCCTTCTATCGTCCCTTCGGTCACCGCTTCTTCCGGTGTATTCACGGAACTTTCCTTTCTTCAGACCTTTCTCGACAAACTCAAGGAGGTCGCGGCAATCCTCTGTATCATGACCGTTTTGCTTATTATACTTGCAATAGGCATTCCGGTCTCCTCTGTTATTATTCTTGATTGCTCGTGGTGCGGGTACCCTTTCCACTTACGACACTTCATGAAGGAAGGTTGTTAGCGAGACATTCAGTGGGTTGTAGTAGGACCTGCCGGAATGCTGTTTCCGTCGACTGCGGTCTTCTCGCGGCAGATCCTTCCGACTAGCCTCTTTCTTGTCACGGTCAGTTTTTACCGCCGTCTGTCCTTCTTCTTGTAAGTAATCATGGGATATTTCTTGAATCTCCTCCATAGTTTTAGGTGGCCTCTTGTTAAGGCTTTTAAGGAATGACGTATCATCTCTAAGGCCTTTAACCAACGCCATGAGGATTGCTTGACATTCGAGTCCTTCAATCTGAGTGCATCCAGAGTTAAAGCGGTCCAAATATTCCCGTAGAGACTCTTCCGGCTTCTGCACGATTGAGTAGAGGTTTAGACAGGTCTTTGGGAGCCTTCTCCGAGTGGTGAAGTTTTTCAGAAAACCTCCAGACATGTCGGAGAAGCTCTTAATACTTCCGGGTGCTAGAGAGTTGAACCATGTCAGCGCGTCCTTTTTAAAGGTCACGGAAAAAGCTTTGCACTTCGTAGCGCCTGAAGCATTTAGGAGCACCATCTTGTTGTCAAAGGCATCCAGGTGATGCTTTGGATCACTGCTTCCATCATATGGCTCCATATCCGTCGGATATTTGACTTTCTTAGGGAGTTCTTCCGAGAGGATGGCGAGTGAGAAGGGATGTTTGCAGTTCTCTTTCGCAGGCGGGTTTCCAACCACGACCGACGGTTTCCACGTACGGGAACGCGAGTCACCCACCCCTTCGTCATCATCTATGTACGTGAGCCTATTGCGGAGTTTTTCTTTCAACTCTTGGTCACGCTTTTCAGCTTCCTCCAACAAAGCTTGCTGCTTTGCGGCCATTGCTTCTGCCCTCCTCATCGCCTCCGTGGCGATCTCTGCTTCCCGAGTTTGTTTCTCGATGAGCTCTCTCAGGGCAGTTTCGATCTGCTGGATACTCTGGTTTTGGGGAATCACTCCCTTCTCCGGGGTGAATTGGGGGATGGTGTCGTCGGCACATTCGTTGTTGAGTTGAGCGTCCACCATCTTAGCTCGGAAGTTCAGTTTTCGTCTCACAACTGGATTCTAAAGTCTAGTTCTCACAGACGGCGCCAATGTTAAGCACAGATGTACCAAACAATGATCCAATGGACCTAAGTCGTGAGAGGGAGTAGACAATGAGAATGAGGGAGAGAAAGTGTTCCTTCCGAGGGGAAGCACTCGGAAGAGTCTGAGGGCTAAATCCGAAGAAGGTGGTTGATGTGATGAATGAATAGCACTAGAATCTCAAAATAAGGATTATGAGAATTATAGGTCTAATATGGTGGTTAGGGTTAAGAGAATGCGTACCTTGAGGGGGCGTTGCCCCCTGCTTATATAGTAGCGGGTAGTTAAGATTCGATGAGATCATCCGAATCTCTTCATGATCTCATCGAATCTTTTCTCTTTTGGTTTGATCTTCAACCTTTTAGCTTGATCCTTAACTTATGGACCAAGTAAGTTGATTATTGATTTAATGGATTGGGCATTATTGGGCCAGTCCGTAACAAAATATATATATATATATATATAATGAATTTTTTAATTAAATTAAATTAATTTTTTTAATTAGATTAGATATGAAATTTTTATAATATAGTTTTTGGATTATAATTTTTTCTAATTTCGAATGATAATTTTTTATTATTTTGGATCCAATGATAACTTTATCTAATTTTAAATGATAATAATTTCTAATTGAAGTTCAACCTCTTATCCAAAATGAGACGTATACTAGTCTGATATATATAATACAAAGTCATTTTTTAATTTGTACATCTCATGCATAGTTGTCTGGTATTTCATTGAACCATATTGATCAACTTTTTACAATTCTTGCAGGGACGGCGCGCTCCTCTAAATCCTTAATTCCATTCCTCTGGTGCATTCTTATTCACCAAGCTTGAGCGCAACATTAATAACAACATATTGATTGCTTATTAAGCTCATGAGAAAAACTTGTAGTTCTTGGCTGAGACAATGATATTCCTCATGGCACCGATAGGAGATAGTATCATTATCAATACTCCAATAACAATGCAAATCTAGAATTATTCAAATTAGTTAGTTCCATTACAAATTAAATAATAGTTGAATAATTCAAATGAACTTACCCAATTGATTGTCCAAGACAAACCATATTTTTTAGGTTTCTTGAGCTTAAGCCAAATGATACATGGAAGCTGTAATAAGTAGATATAAAATAAGTTAAGAGCAAGTAATAAGCATGTATATGTTGAGTGGGTTGGATAAATATATTTATGTTGCTTACAAAGTAAGTGGTGGGAGCAAAGGCAAATCCACCAAGGAATCCAAGAAGAGAACCAAAAAATGGGATGCATATTCCTACCAACATTGTGATTCCTTCAAAATAGGAATAGAAATGTTAAATATTTGGGTAACAATACTAGGTAACTAACAAAAACTCAATCAATATCAGCTAACAATTTAAATTGAATGTTCTATTTTTTTAGGTTTCAGATATTCTATTTCTTAAAAAGTACAAAGTTAGCTAATGATTGCTTTTGGTTTCGGATGTTCTATGGCTTTCATTGTGAATGTTCTATAAACAGTGGTTATGGATGTTCTACTGATTAGTTGGTTAGAGAATTATTAGCTACCTATACGTTCTCTTTGAGTAAATGAATCATTATTATTGTAGAATAAATGATTAAGTTGGAAAACAAACATACCAACAAATAGAGAACGAGTTATGATGCGTAGGATAGTAGAAGGCTGGAAGTTCAATCGTGTAACGAGGAAGGTTTCAATCATGTCAAAGACTGGCATTGCAAACACCTGATAGCCTCCAACAACGTGGATGACAACAAAGAGGTTTGCCATGCCAATAAGCCAAGGAGGGCGCTGTAGTGTGATGAGGATGTTATCATCCACACTATTTCCGAACACGTAGTAGCCAATAAAGGCAACAGGGAAATAGCATATTGCAACTCCAATGTATGCCCAAACACACCCTTTCCACATTGGTACCTTGGAAGGTTTCTCTGGAGTTGAAGGCATTGTTGCTTGAATTTCTAGCACCACATTGTGCCCTGCATATGCAAAAGCCACATCTCCCAATGCACTGAAGAAATGAAACACGCTATCACTCGTGCTTTCTGATTTTATGCTATAATCTACGTCTGCTATAACCCCTTTCTTGACCGAAGCAACCCAAGCAATAATTGAGTAACTGCATGCATGCATATATGCTCCAAAGCATAAATAAGTAAGTAAAAAAACACAACAATGCTAAGGAATCAATATTAGGAAATTCTCAAAGAGTCGATAATTAAGTTTTCATTTAAAATTAAAGAAATTTATCATCTGAAATTTAAAAATGTTATCATCCAAATAAAATAAAAATGATCCCGCAAAATACATAAGTTATCATTTATAACTCATCTATCGTCACCACCAACTGCATTGGAAAGTGGTGGGACTGTGTGATGGTGAAATGAAATACTTACGTGATAGACATGACAGCTGCAGCAAAAGAGATACCAGAAACAGAGTTGAAATTAGGGAGTTGTACAAGGATAAAGTTGAGGGAAGCAAAAATGATGATCCAATAAGAGGTCCTGATTTGGTTGCATTCTGGGCAAAATGTTTCGTGAACCTTCTTCAACGACTTTCCTCCCGTCACCATATACACAATGCACGTTCCAACTTCAACTAACAACTGTTGTGGAACCACAATCCACAGACCAAGCTTTTCACCGAAAGCTTCTTGCCCCAATTCATGATACCTATCATTCCTCTTTCCACCTGGTTCCCTTTCGTGCATCTCAACCATTTGCCACAGTGTGTACAACGTGATAATCCATGATAAGATCAACACTATTATACCAGGACCCCTACCATACGAAATTTATGTTAAATGAATGAAGTGATGCATTTAATTTAGAAGAAGAATGAATGAGCACTTAATTATTACCATCCCATATGTGCCATGGCATAAGGAAGGCTGAGAACACCAGCGCCAACCATGGCTGTGAGGTTATGGAAAGCAGAATACCACCATTTGGCATTTCTTGAGGCAGTTACAGGAAGCCAATCTTCAAGCTGCTTTTGCTTTAAGGCTGATGCCGTCGAATCATCACCACTTCCTTTCTTATCATCATGACCCATCTCTAATCTTTTTCTTTACTAAATTAAATCAAACCTTACCTTAATTTCTTCTCCTTATTTTCTTTTTTTTGTGACTAATTTCTTCTCTTTTTCCTTTTACCTTTTCCTCAAACAATTCCAAATTATAAATATATAACTCTCGGTCAAAAAGATTTTCTAAGCTGAAATCGTTATTTCTATAAATATTTATAGAGAATTGTTAAAATAAATATTAAAAAAAGTAATGCTACGTGTACACTTAGATTTATTCTTTAAAAAATATAACTACAAGCTATAATTAGGGAGTTTAATCATTTGTTTCAGTTTTCTGTTTTTGCTAAGATTGTGCTTTAGCTATTTTTAGCCGTAGTAAATTTGCTATATTTACTCTTATTTTCTTTAGAATGTGGAAACCACATATACTAAAAACACTGGTTTGACTAATGTTTCCAAATGAAAATGAAATCATTGGAAACAAATATGGATTCCTTCTCACTTTTCAACAAAAGTCCTTGTTGACTAAGTGGTAGTGGTTTAACAAAAATAAGACAAACAAAATCGTGTTGAAATTAATATTGTTTCCCCAAGTTAATATTATTAATAATAAAAAAATCAAGATCTCTTAATCTATAATTAGTAATTACTAAAATTGACAATTTTAATTCCATATGACACCTCTAACTCTATTTTTATTTGTTAAATACATGCGAATAAACTATATTATCATTATTATAATAAACTCGTTACGCAAACTTTTAGGATAACTATATTTTCAATCATAAAGGTTTAGGGGCAAAAACAATTTGACCACAATTCTTTTTTCGTTGTTAAAATTATCATAAAAATTTCAATTTTTTTCAAAATCAACAAAATGATATTTTACCCTTTTAATTTTACCAAACCCAAATCCCTAAATGTCTCTCACACACAACACACAGCCTACACTTAACACACGCATACACAGAATCAAATAGGGAGAGTGAAGGATCGAAGAGAAGGAAATGGAGAGGGAGGCAACGACGTTGACTTGGTGGCTGTCGTCACGTCGTCGCTTCGCGAAGAAGAGTGAGAGGCGGAGTGAGAGAGAGAGGTCGAATAGAGAGAGACTGTTTGAGAGGTCGAATAGAGAGAGACTGTTTGAGGGAGAGAGAGACGTCACCAATGGAGACGCCATTGTTGCCACCATCAAGCTTCTCCGCCGCGGTGATTAGGAGCTTGTCGAGTTGTGCCTTGCCGTCCAGCCGCATCATGTCGTCGTTGAGCCTTCACTATCTTTGGGACTTACTCCACCACCGCCGCCAATTTGAGTTGAACGGAGGAAGAGAGGAAGTGATCGTGGTTGTAGTTCATTGAGAAAGAGAAAGTTTGCGAAAATGAAGTGAGAGAAAGGTGCTTCGAAGGGAAAGAGGGAGCTGAACCAACAGGGAAGAAGGTTGCAACACAGGAGGCGGAGTCGTTACCGGGGCTCACCACCGGTGTGGCGAAAACCCATCTCCGCCACTGCTGGCACCGCTGTCATTACTCCTTGCAACTAACTCCACCCAAAATATGTAATCAATCTTTGATTGTTGTTGGTGGCGGTGTTTTCTGGATTGATGGTGAGTTGTTGGCAATGATAATAGCGTTTCAGTGTTGATGATTGGATGCCCTAATTTGTGGTTTGGGCATAAGTGAGGTTTGGGCATCTTAATATCAAATCGAACAAAGGACACAATAAATGAACAAAACTTCAGCTTAATTATATGATTTATCATTTATCACAAGAAAGAAAAAAGATCATGAAAGAAAATATGGTTAAACTAAACTCAAACCCAAAATACAAATTGTGGGTGAAGAAAGTGCGTCACAAATTCCAAATGGTTACAAGTTCTTGTAAATAAGAATGGATGTTGATGATGATATCACAACACGCTTTCAATTGAGTTGAGATGCAGGCAAAGCAAGGATGGCGGGTATGAATCAAAATTCGAAAGCATTTTAAGATTATTACTAATTAATGGATTGATTTTCACAATTAACTTGCTAATTGGAGTCAAATAGGTGCCCTCTACCTCTACCATGCATTAATTTGCGGATAAATAGGAATGAAGTCATTTTTGTGCAATTAATTGTGGATGTGCCTTTGTTTACTGGAATTAGGTTTTTGACTTTATTTCATTTTTCTCTCTTCTTGCATTGTATGTTGCAAGATATATACTATCAAATTAGAATGTATAAATTATAATCAATATAATGTGTTAATAAAAAATATATTAATTCGAACATAAAAAAGTGATCACATAAAAAAAAAATTTGATAATCATAATTTTTTAGTCATAGGTAGCTATAATTTTTTTATTTTAACATTTATTTTTATTTATAAACTATTATCAAATTAAATATATAATATTAGATGGTTATAAATATATATTTATGAATATTATTTATATGAAGTTATTATAGATATTATAATAAATATCATATTTTTAGATTATGGTTAGATATCATGCATTACTCAACCGTAGCATAATATAGAGATAGTTTCTATGTTGACTAAACATCCCATGTATGCAATGATAAAACTCCTTATTATTTCCCAATGAATAGCTTTAAAGTAGTCCTAAGATTGGTAACGTTCACTAAACTAGTTTAATTTAAGAAATAAATGTCAACTAATTCATTTATAGCATATATGAAAAAGAATGAATGAATAGGTGTTGAAGAACAAATAAAGAGGGTGGCCAGTGAGCAGCAACATGTATGGCGCTTAATTCTTTCACGTTCCCTGTTTGCTGGAACCCAGCAATCGTGAATTATACAAAAGACTATTTAATCATTATTGTATGTGCTCATAATTGTTATGCTATATTATTTTTGCTCCATTATTTAAGTCAGCTCATAACTTTTATAATATCATATACTTTGAAATAAAGCAACAAAAAGGAGCCTGGAGGGAAGAGAAAATAATAAGGATAATTGCATAAATTAGGTTAAAAAATAATTTGCAATAATAGGAGGAGATTGTAAACCAAATTAGGGTAGATCCACAAGTAAAAGAAGTTAAGGAAATTAAATTAAAATGTTGGCCAATAATAATATTGGCTGTATCCAGCAAGTACACAATGAAAAGCATTGACTCATGAAAGATAGATGGGTACTCAACGAACTGTGATCAAACTAAAAGTATTAATATTTATAACAATTTTATTTGAACAAGTGATTTAATTAATTAAGTCCAATCAAGTCATTTATTTTTATACTAAATAAAAGATTATTTTAATGTCAAATAAAACTTTATTTAGATGCAATTTTTTTTGTATTATTTAACACCAAAATTACATTTTATTTAGCTCAGAAATAAATAACTTAGTTGGACTTAATCAGCAAAAATTATTTATTCAAATATCATTATCTTAATATTTATTTAAAAAACTTATTAAATCGTCTAAAAAAGAGATTTAAGAATAAGAGTAGAATATAGACCTTCTCAAAATAAATAAAATAAAAATTAAATCCATTAATCCATATAATTCATAAAAAATTTTAATTAAGTCCATATACTGTTAAGATTTGTAATTTAGTTTTTATCATCATAAAAACATTAAACTTAATTGATACAATATTCCATTTAAAAATTAGAATATTCCATTAAAAATGTTAAATTTGGCAGAAAAGTGTGGCAAGTATTGATGTGATTCGAAACTTGACGACTCATCACATGCAACTGAAATACTATGGTCATCCTCATCGCTGTCCTCCCTAGGCTCCTTGTCCTCATCCTCCTCACACAATGCCTCCTAAATCCCTTCAGGCTCGTTTATCCAAACTCTTGCAGTGGCTTTGTGAGTATTGTTGCCATTGTTGTAGCTAGGTCTTTCCAAATGTGCGATTATCCCTCAAATCACATCCAATCAGATCATCGCGATTCAAGTCAACCGCGAAATAAGGAGATACAACCAAGGTTTTGGAATGCTGGAGCTACGAAAGCGGAACTTGAAGCGCCAGCAATAGGAATGAAGGTCGGATTTGGAGTGGACCCTCTGAGCTAGTAAAGACATCTTCCAACTTCACATATAGTTCAGTTGTTCTAACTTTCAAAAAAATTTTCCGACAGTGAAATAGTACCTCCAAATCAGCATCACTCACAATAACAAATGGGTCATATTTTACGTGCTCGGAAACAACATCAATAGAAATTTTGTAAAATAACTTTTTCGACATGTTCTGATATGTACACTCCAAGTTTGTGCAATATAATTTTCTGCAATTTAACAAGTGTTGTGGACGAACGCACGAAAATACTAATTAGTTTCTTACTACTAAATATAATTCCAACTTTATGATTCTTCTCTATTTTTCCATTATAGTGAACAAAATTCAAAAAACTATGATCACTTTTCACTAGACATGGTGTGTTTGGAACCCTCACAACCCACAATGCTCAACCCTTGGCACTCCCACTCACCCTCACAACCCATCACATGTCTTCCTTATTTATAGAGAGGTACATTTCCTACATATAAAATTTTTGGACCCTAGCAACAATTTTTTTACCACTATTCTCTGCCAAAGAAAATTGTTGTACCCATCAAAGATTTACCTAGGTACTAGACTATTAGTTATTATCCTACTAAATCGTTGAACCCTAAAATCGATTTATGGTTAGGCTGCTCTCATGATAAATTATTGCACTTCTGCAACGATTTCTTCTTATTTCTAAATCTTTGGTGGAATACAATGATTTACGTAATTAAATATATTTTATGCAAAATTATTTCAATTTCACATGTTCTGTTCATTTTGGTAAGATTGAAGTTGCTTTTAATTAATTATAAAATTTTTCCTATAATTAATGTTTAAGATTGAGTAACTAAAACTGATTAGGCCAATTCAGGTAAAACTATTCTAAAAATTAAATAATAAGTTGAATGAAATGATTCTATTTTGTAAAAGTGGTCATTTCATTAATTAATCAATTAGAGTAAGTTGAGACACATCATGTGTGATATGCAGAGGTAGAACTAATCTTAAATGGGCACCTGATATTGCTGGCTAGCTTTTAAACTAGAATGGTCCTCTTGGCCCCATTTTCTTTTACAAACAAACAAACACACTCTAGTCTTCATAACATGCCAAACAACCCCAAGATCATCAGATGTCATGCTTTGAAATGGAATACATTCTCTTCAATTCCACTCCTCCCGTTTTTTATTTAAAGAATAATAGAGTGAATGAAGTAATAATTTTATTTCTTTAGATTCCATTATTTCTATATATATATACACATTTAATTATTCTAACCAGCCATAGCCATATTAATTGATTCTGATCTCCCCCATAACACAACCTTCTTAGTCTTTCTTCCCTCTCTTGGAATCGTTGACAACTTTAATTTAATGGCTTATATTAGGAACTTAGGGCAGATATATATATAGTTTAGTCTTTCTCTCTCTTATTTTTCTTAGATCTTATTAGATTCGAACCCATTGTTATCACTAAAATATGGAAAATTGACATGAGGAGAAAGAAAGAAATTGAAGGAAATTTAGCCTTGAAATAATGGTTCAAATTAAAGTGAGAAAAAGAAAATTGTAAATTATATGTTAAATGAATGGCATTAAAAACTTAATTTCCTAACATATACATACAATGAGAACTTAGCTCTTTCTAAAATCATATATTACGAGGACGACTAAATTCGAGAATAATTTTGGCATAAATTTAAATGACAGCAATAAACAATCACCAAAAATAACATCAATAAACAGACCTAACAAATATATAGAAAAATTTTTAAGTATATGGATACATATGTATATTTATTGTTAATCATAATTAAAAAAAATATAAAATATATATATAAATCAAAATCAACGATCACAGATTATAGTTATATCATGTCAAACTTCCCAAATATATATATATATATATATATATTGGGATATATATATATATGAGACAAAGAACAAGTATGAAATAAAACACATGAAATAGTAGTAGAGGACCCTCAAACTCATAGTGGCCATACCTTGGTTTGTTGTTTCTTTTAATTTCCTCCATTGATGACCTAAACCAATAGAAATTAGGGTCATGGATCGCATCCCATCACACAGAGTAGTAGTGAGATGGACCCCAATGCAATTCATTTTTATTATAACAAACTGTGGATGCATGGCATGCCCTTAATTAGCTGTTGCAGTGTACTACATACTATAACTCCCTCACCCCAATAATGGTCCCAGAACTATGGGAACAACAGCCATACAAATTTTGTTTCGTCTTTAAAAGGACGCTAAATATATTATTCTTCTTAGAAATTATAGTTGTTGAACTGCCTGGTTTCGTCTGATTTTCAAAACAATGAAAAGGGAAAGTCGTAGAGGCTTTAAGACAAACCTATTTGGCTGGCTAGCTAGCTATCCAAATTCATGTGCATTCATTAATCAACGTAGGTTGAAATAAAAAGCAAAGCAAATAACTCTCCAAAAAGGGAACAAGAAAAAAGGCACGACTCTTGTGGCTTGCATTGTGAGATAAGAGTTCCATTCTCCTCTTATCGATGCCGCATATGCTTAGCTTGCTTTGTTATCACTAATTCTTTCTTGCTTACTCACTTTTTATTCCAACTCTATAAGGTTATTAAACTTTTATATAGCAATGCAAGTTTGATTATCAATCTCTGAGAGTGTGGTGTTGATTGTTAAATAGTATTACGAAGAATAAAAGTTTTTAAAATTTTAACGGTTCAGTCTTCATTCTCTAAAAGAGAATTGAAATGTTAAGTACTAGCACTAAAGTTTTAATTTTAATATCTGATCATCAAATACAATACAGAATCACATTCTTTCTAATTGATATTATCTTAGGCGGTTTTTAGTTGGATCGAGGTAACAATATGAATTCTTGAATTTGTTTTAAATCCATGAAATTAAATGGAATAAATATGTTTAAAAAGAAGTAGAAGCATTTGTGGAAAAGAAAACAAAAAGGTTTGCTCTATCTACTTGTTTTAGGTATTAATTAGTTGAAAGATCATATGAAAGTAAGAGGAGGATTGTGACGGTGATATTGGGTAGAGGGTAGTAGTAATTGCTAATCATCATTCTCGTGTTTCAATAATATCTAGCTAGCTAATCGACCTATATATTTATCAATTATGGCACGTCCTAATAGCTCCGGCGATTATGGCAACATCAAAAGTTGCAAAATCCCAACAAAAATTAACGCCAAAAGCAAAATATTAAAGGAGTATTTATTTTGGTAACATGTCTAGTTATTTAACCACTTTTATGCTTGTAAAACCATTTGTTTAAATAGCTATATATTTAGATAATTAAACTTGAAAATAGTAATAAATCGCATCACATGTGAAGACACTATTTGAGATAATGATGGGTGTTATCCAAAAGAGACATTGAAAGAGGAGTGAGTATATATTTATAGGATTTACCCATTTAGTTAATTAATTAATATATACATCTTTAAGTAGTATATGTGAATTTTTAAGTGTTATGTGTGTGAGTGTCTACTGTATGATCCGAACGTACAAAACAACAAAAAGTCCCAAAGGCTAAAACCGTAATTTCAAGGTGGTCCAAAATAAATATAAACTTTTTTTTTTTCAGGATTGCTACGCATCAAGCATTTAGCCAAACCAAGTCCAACCAAGTGTTTTTTTCTCACTCTCACCCGGTGCGCCCAAAACTCACTCTCCAAAAATTTTAAAATCACAAAAACGTAAACCCAGTTTCTTCACCTCCGCCTCCTCCTCCTCTTCCACATCCTTCTACCTTCTACTGCATCGTCATCATCATTACTACCGCCGCTGTCATTGTCGTTGATGTTGCCGCCATGGTTATTGCCGCCGTGATTGTTACTGCCACCACCATCTTCATAACCTTCTTCTTCTTCCTCTTCTTCCATTTTCTATTCTTCTTCTTCTCCCTCTTCCTCCTCCACGTTATATTGTTGTTTCTGTTGTTGTTATTGTTTTGTTGCTGCTGTTGTTGATGTTGATAATCAAAAATTGAATTGGATGTTCATGAAAAAACAGAAACAGATTTTCATATAAAACATAAACGGATTTTTATATAAAACAGAAACGAATTTTCATATAAAAACTGATTTGGATTTTCACGAAAACATAAACGGAATTAGTGCCACGCCTAGGCGTGGTCTTGTTTACGCCCAGGCGTGAGTTTGGGTCACGAAAACAGAAACAAATTTTCATAAAAAATAGAAACGAATTTTTATATAAAATAGAAACGGATTTTGAATGAAAGTAGAAACGGATTTGAATGAAAGTAGAAAGTTACCACTCAAATATACTCCATCTTCTTCTTCTTCTTTTTCTCCTGCTTATGCTGCTCCTCCTTCACCTCTTGCCGCTGCTGCTCGTCCACCACTTTCTCCTCCTCCTCCGCCGTTATTGTCGTTGTCATCGTGGTCATCATCGCTGTTGTCATCATCGTTCTCCACCTCTTCTTCATGTGTTGAAGAGAAGGAAAAAAAAACGCAGTAACACATGGAGAAAAGTGTACGTGTGGGAGAGGAGCTTGATTGGATTTGATTGGCAAAATTATTTGATTATGTATAATTATTGTTTTTTTTATCATGTTTAATTGTGAATGAATTGTGTACATTAAAACTCTTTACCATTGTTTTTGGCCTTCATTTAACTTTGTTGGTTTTAAACTTTTAATCTTGAAATCATGTATGACATTGTTGACTTTTCTCTTCCCGGTAGTTAAACCCAAGGCCGCCCCGTGATGATGACTACCTCACTGGCTATATCATATTCCAAATCTTGAACTTACTTGCCCATTGAGTTATACTTATACATACACTTAGTTTCTTTTTTATATATATACATATAATAAATTAATAAAAATTCAATCAATAATTTAAATTAAATATTTTATTTTTTTAAGTTTTAAATATTTTATTTTTTAAAAATTATAAAATTAGCTTATAGTTATTTTATATTTCAAATGTTCTATGACTTTTACCGTGAATGTTTGATAAATAATGATTATCGATATTTTACTTTTTAATTGACTTATTTGTTGATTAAAAAATATTAATTACTTATACTTTTATATACATATAATATATAATATAAAAAGCATTTCATATTTTTCATAATATACGATAATTCAGATGATTTTAATTATAAAGAGTAAATTTCTAACGTTTAATATATTTAATAATAAACTTAAAATTTTGAAAACCTTTTTTAACATGCAATGTTGACAAAATAATATACATTATATTTTATTTATATTCATAAACTTAAGGCCAGGCTACAACTAACATACGCAGTTGAATGATGGAGATTGGATGCTTTACATAAGGGTCAAAGCTGTCAATATATATCTTTCTAGCCTTTCCTTTTTTTTTTCTTTTTTTCCTTTTTATAAATAAATCACGTTCCCATTATTTATTGGCTACTCTAAAAACGAATATCATAGTGTGATAAGTTGTGATATAAAAACCCCTCATATTGTTCTTCTCCATTCTCCCCACCCCATCCTCCCCCTCATTCACATTTTCTCTGAAAATTATAAAGCTCTGTTGGGGAAGGAGGAGGGTTCAAAAAAAAAAAAAACTATGGTTGTCACCACTTCCTACCTTAATCCCACTGAAAAGAAGCACTGGTGGCTCCCCAACCGAAGGGTAAGAAAATCTCCCATTCCATTTCTCCACCGCTGGATTAGAACGGTTAGATGAAGGTTGACTAAATTATTATTTAACGATTTTAACTGTATATTAATTTCACAAAATAATTGTGCAGATTGTTGAGAAATACATAAAGGAGGCCCGCAGCCTCATTGCAACGCAAAAGGAGAGCGAGATCATTTCTGCTCTGAGCTTGGTGGACGCCGCTCTAGTCATATCCCCGAGGCTAGAGCGAGCGCTCGAGCTCAGAGCGAGATGTCTCCTCTTCTTAAGGAGGTTCAAAGACGTAGCAGATATGCTTCAGGATTACATCCCAAGCCTCAGAGTTAATTCCGACGAAGATTCTTCTTGTTCTTCTGGAAGCGGCGGTTTTTGTTCTCAGAATCTTTCAAGAGAAGGCGTGAAGCTTCTTTCTTCTTCGTCTTCCAATTGTTCCTCTTCTACTTCATCTGATTCTTCTTCGTGTTCTTTTTCTCCTCCGCCCGGTAGAAGAGATCAGAGCTTCACGTGCTTCTCTGTTTCGGACTTGAAGAAGAAGCTCATGGCTGGGATCTCCAAGACTTGCGACAATGAAGGCCATTGGAGGTAAGATAAAAAATAAAAAGAAATTAAAATAATAATCGGACGAAAAGGAAAGGGAATTTAAATGCCATTATTGCTTTTCATTGGTTTTGGAATCTGTCAGCTCTACTCTGGATTTTTATTCATTAAAAACTGTGTTTTGTTTTCTTTGAAAAAAGTGACTCACTCTTCTTTTCTTTTAGACGTTTTAGTCTTTCATGCAGCAGATTAATTTATTTTCCGAGAAAATGTGTAGGTATACACACATCATTTTGGGTTCTTATATATTCTTAATTATTTAAAATAATGTTTATAGTTAACAAATATGTGCTAAGTTCATGAAAAAAAAATTAGCTGAAATTTGTTTGGTTTTCGTTTTTATTAATTTTCTTAAAAAAATAATTTAATTTTTATTTTTTATTTATTAATAATTATAATAAAATAAAAAATTAAAATATTGGTAATCTAGAGTTTTTGTTGTATTAATTGATGAAATCAACGTTAACTTTTGACATTATATAAGTGTGTAAAATAAATAAATATATATATGACACCTCTTATTTTATAGTTAAGTTTTCAGTGACTTCACTTTTATTAGTTTATAAGTTGAGATCTGATGGAACTATCAACGTAACTTTTATATTATATACATGGGGATCGAGTAAATGCTCGTGCCAGCTATAATAAAATGTCTTTTTTTTTTTTTGGACGAGATAATAAAATGTCTTCTAACTTTTAATATTGTTAGATACAATAATCTAATTTAATTAGATTTTCCATAAAAGTAGAACTATACCGTTTTTTAATAGACTCAAAACCAAATAATCTAAATCTAGACTTACCATATGAACATGGCCTGATTTACCTTTGTGACTTTGTTGCATATGGAAATTATATTACAAAAATGTTAACTGTACGTTGAAATATAATAACTAAATCAACACTTTTTTTTTTCTTTCTAGCTACAACTATTATGTATTTATGTAAAGTTATTTTTTGATATGAATAATTAATTTAATAATTAATTTTTTATAACACTTTATATTTTAACTTTTTATTCTCTCTTATTTTTATAAAAAGTAGGCCTTATATTTAAAAATATTTTTGCATCAAATTTTAAATAATAATAACAATAATAATAATAATATTTTATCAGATGTCAACCAAAATTTTTAACAATGCTACAATGCTACATGTACACTTCTTTTTGGTGTACATCTTCATCCAAGTCCCAAACGAATATGTTTTTATATATACAACGAACATGTTTTATAGTTGACACGAACGGGTTAAAAACCTAGTAGTATAGATATGTTCGTTTGGAACTTGGATGAAGGTTTACACCAAAAAAAGTTTACACCAAAATTAATTGAATTTTTAAAATTATTATACTTATCTAAATTTTAAATTCTAATCATAAACTCTCAACTTTTTGGAAATAATCCATAATAATAGTCCCAAAAACAAAGAATTTTAAAAAATCAATTCATGATCATTTTCTAATAATAAATTTTATGTTTTGCAAATGAACAGATACTTGGTGCTTGGCAAAGCATGCTTCCACTTGGGCTTAATGGAAGACGCAATGGTTCTCCTCCAAACCGGCAAGCGCCTCGCCACCGCCGCCTTCCGCCGCCAAAGCATCTGCTGGTCTGACGACAGCTTCTCCCTCTCCCTCTCCCTCTCCACCGCCGCCACCACAACAAAACCACCACCATCCATCCCTCTCACCGAATCGGAGTCCATAAGCCACCTCCTCTCCCACATAAAGCTCCTCCTCCGTCGCCGTGCCGCAGCACTTGCCGCCCTGGACGCCGGACTCTACACAGAAGCCATCCGACACTTCTCGAAGATCATCGAGTCCCGCCGCAACGCCACGCCGCAGAGCTTCCTGTCCCAATGCTACGCGCACCGTGCCTCCGCTCACCGCCACGCATGGCGGATCGCGGACGCAATCGCGGACTGTAACCGGGCGCTGGCGCTGGAAGCGAGTTGCATTGAAGCACTGCAGACACGTGCGTTGGTGCTTGAAAGCATTAGGTGCGTGCCTGAATGTTTGCATGATCTTGAACATCTGAAGCTTCTGTATAACTCCATTCTTCGTAATCGCAAGCTTCCTGGACCTGCCTGGAAGCACCACAATGTTAGGTAATGCCCTCCTCTCAACCAATTTAACCGCAACTATCTTGTTTTTTATTTAATACTCATGAGGTTGTTTAATATATTTAACTAAATTATCATTTAAGACTTCAAAATATTCAACTTCTCATGAAATTAATCTTATATGAGTTTTCACTTTTTTTTATTTAGTTTTCATTTTTTTTAATACCCATATATAGTTGAACTCTAACTTTTTAATTTTAGACTTAGTGCCAAAAATCATTTTAGTATTTTAGTATCATTACTCTCTCTGTGTCGAGTCTAAAATGAAAAAATCAAAAGTCGAGAAGAATGTTTATTATTTTTTAATAGTATATATAGTCTCAATTCTAACATAAATGATATGTTTAACTTAGATCTCAGATAATTTAAGAATTGAGTGATTGTTGGCTATCTCTGGGTTATTAATACTTCTCCAAAACTTGAAGAGAATAAAAATTTACGGTAGATCAAAGTGCTGTATCTAAATTTTTTTTGCAATAACTGATTTGAATACTTTACCCTAAAGATTAATAAGATAATTGGATATTTAAAGTTCATTTGGTTTGTATTAATTTTTAATTTTGATACAAAACAGGTACGTAGAGATCCCAGGGAAGCTCTGTGCTCTAAGCAACAAGATGAAAGAACTGAAGCAGAGGGTGGCGAATGGTGAAACAGGTAACAACAATGTTGATTACTACGCTCTTATTAGCTTAAGGCGTGGGTGTTCTCGGTCGGAGCTTCAAAGGGCGAACGTTTTGGTGTGTTTGAAGCATAAACCTGACAAGGCATTAAACTTCATTGATCGATGCGAGCTTGCGGATGAGCGAGACATTGAAGATGTGAAGGAAAGGGCAAAGATGTCTTCATTGTTGCTGTACAGGTTGATTCAGAAGGGGTATGCCCACATCATGGCCAACATAATGGAAGATGAAGAAGAAGCTTTGGAGGAGGAGCAGAGGAAGAAGAGTGGAAGTGGGTTGTTTTCAAATAATAATCCTTCTTCGGTGCTTCAAGGAGGGTTTTGTAGGGACGTTTCTCATCAACAACCTGCTGGGTTTAACACTTCTATTCCCATCAACTATGAGCCTTTGACTTGCTAGTTCATTCCTTTGTTCGCACTAAAAGATAATTAAATTAGCAGAGAAGGGGATATCTTGTTTCAGTAACTGAAACTCTTTTGTACAAAAGGCCAGGGTGGGATAGATGATGATAACTTTGAACTTTGAAGAGTGCCACCGGAAAATTTTGTAACCTTTTCTTTATCTATATTGGTTGTATTTGTATAGAATATATCTATTAATGAAATTGGAATGTAGTTTAATTCATCATTTCACGCTTACTTTTAAATCATATTTAAGTTAAAAATTTGATTCCATTTTACTTTTACAATAATTCTAGGCAACCGACTAATTTTACCAACCAAGCTCAATCAAATCTCTTTCATTCATGCGCTTTTTCCTTCACGTAGTGCGCCGATCATTCATTTTTACTCTCATCATTCTTCTTTTTTTTCTTCTCCTCCTCAATTCCTTCTGTCGCGTTTTCCGATGATGATAACGACGGTGGCGATGAGGACAAAGAGAACGACAACGACAATGAGAAGGAGGATGCGGAAGAGGAGGACAATGACAGTGGAAAAAAAGAAGGAGGAAGACGATGATAGAGAAGAAGATGAAAGTTGAGGAGAAGAAGAAGAAGAAGAGAAGAAGATGGACAGCGACGAGGAGGAGGAGTAGACGACGACGGTGTCGGTGACGACGATGATGGCATTGACAATAGAATTATAACACAATGAAGGAGGAACCGGTTCTGTTTTTCATGAAAATCTAGTTTTGTTTTCAGTCGCCTAGGCACCAATCTTCTGATTTTCATGAAAATCCGTATCCATTTTTTTTTTATGAAAATCCACTTTTTTTTTTCGAAATTCGGTTCCGTTTTCTTATGAAAATCCATTTTATTTTTTTAGAATCCAGTTCTGTTTTATATGCAAATATGATTCTATTTTATATGAAAATTCGGTTATGTTCAAGAAGTAGAAAAGGAAGATCATCAACAGCAGCAGCAACAACATAACAGAGGAGGGGAGGAGAGGAAGAAGAAGAGGAGGAGAGAGTGGAAGAGGAGTAAGAAGAAGATTACGACGATGGTGGCAGCAGCGACAACAACGACGACGATGACAGCGGCAACGATGCAGAAGTGGCGGTAACAGCGACACGGTAAGAAGAGGAGGAGGAGGAGGAAGAAGTTGAGGAGAAGTCACAGTAACGTTCTTTTCTTGTAAACGTTTCTAGTAAACGCGTGTTTTTGAAGAGAGTGGTGTTTTCATATATAATACACGCACCAGGTAACGTGAAAAAAAAAGACTTGGTTAGTAAAATAAATGTATGTGTAGGACTATTGTTACTTTTAATATCTAAGATAAAGAATAAATGTTAAGAAGATAATAACACAAAGTTATTTGATTTAAATTATAATTACATATAAAATTATTCATTTATTTTATTAATAATTAATTAATACAAAATAAGAAGAATATAAAATGAAAAGTTTAAACTGACTTAGAATAAATTCCATTGATTATTAAACATTTTCTAAAGGACCAAAATTAACCTAATTTTTGCAACTTGAAAAAATATAAAAGACTAAAAATTTCCTTTCGCAACTTAGGAAAACATACCAAAACTATGCACAAAAGATTCGGACGCTGACAAAATTATCCATGAAAGAAAGAAACGAGTTTTCTACCTATGAAAGATAGGTTTTGTATGACAAAACTATCCAAAATGCCACTCAAAACTACCCAAAATCAATGCCTCGTTAATGACGTTTGGTAGTTTTGTCATACAAAACTCATCTTTTATGGATAAAAAACTCATTTTTTATGAATAATTTTGTCAGCATCCAAATTTTTTATGAGTAATTTTGATATTTTTTCCCGCAACTTATTACCATGAAAAAATAGGCTATGGCCAATATATTTGTATAATTAATTTGTTCCACTCATTTGGAGGGAATTCACCATTTTTCAACCTACATACAAATTTTTTAGCCCACTTGCCTTGTGTGGTCAGTTCTACTTGAAATGATTAATCAATTGAATATACTTCTCTTTTATTAATTAAAAAAAAATGGGGAGCTACGAAATGTGCAAAGTTTAATGTTGGATGTCAGCCCAGCTTGTGTTTCACAAATAAGGAATTACTGCATCTGCATGCCTCGGTCTTTTCCCATGTCTTGTCTAATTTCTTTCTTGCATTCAATTCAATTCAATTTCTCTCTTCTTCATTAGTCCATCCAAGAAACTCAGTTTCCTGACATTCCCATTACATTTAGGCGTAGGAAAATTATTCTATACATGTATAAGTTGATAGATAGATATATAAAAAAAAATTTAACAATATAATTTTTTTTTCATATCCTATAAAAATTAAACTAAAAAATATATAAATTTTTAGATATTTCTAATAATAAAATTTATATATATGCCATTTATATTTATACTGAATAAACTTTAACGTATTAGTACTTTTTTTTTCAAATTATTACACTGTTACTCTATTCATTTCTATTTCCTCACAAGTCACAATCACATACAATCCATCACAAATTTGTGTCTTTCTAAAAAATATTTCAAATCCCTATTATTTTTATTTTTAATATATATATATATACATGCATGATGATGCATCCAGCTATATAAAATAAAAACATTGCAGCATTCCAAGTACGTAGTATACAGTAGTAATGAATAACCCTTGATTGGTGTTTAGTTTGAGCTTTGAAATTCAATGCATGCAGTGGCAACTCCACCATTTATTATCACCACTTATTGTTATTGATATTTGCGATGGAGGATAACGTTAACGATGAAAGGGTATTAGTTCATCAGCAATAATAATATGTAATTGAACATGACTTCGAGGCCATGCACTAACTTAATTATTTGATTTGGATTCATAATAGTGGGGATACCTTATTCGAGGTAATATAAATGGAATTATTATGATTCTCTCTAATTGTGCATTACACTTTGTTTGATTTGGTAAAGAAGTATTTTGCAACTAGAACACTTTGTTTTATATTTAGTATTAGGGAGTTAGAATCTATGGTAATCAATTAAATTTGAGAAGTAGAGATCGAGTAATTAATTATTAATCAACAATGCTAGGTAATAATCAATAAAAATTCATTCAATATATCAGTCAATAATTTATATTGAATGTTCTATTTCTTTAGGTTTTGGATGTTCTGTTTATAGATTTTAAATCTTCTATATTTTTTTATTGATTGTTGGTTGCTTTAGATTTCGGATGTTCTATTTTTTTATCGTAGACGTTCTATAAACAATAGTTATGGATATTTTATATTTTATTGACTAATTTATTAATTAAAAAAATAATGATAACCTATACTTTTCTATTTTCAATTTATCTCATTTCTCATGGCCATTGCATAGCTAGAATTATATTGAGATGTGAATGCAACTTTGTATTTCTTGGGGTTTCAATTTGAATGTTCTCATCCTCATTGGATTCCTTTTTTAAACTTCTGAGAGAAAAAAAAAAACGAAAGATTGGTGAAAATTAAAGGAGGAACGCTACTAACACTGCAAAAAGCATGGTTTGTATAGTCATTAGCATGTTAATTAATATTATTTTTTCCAGATTTCCTCTGACAAAATATTATTTATTTATTTAAATAAAAACTTAGCTTTATTATTCCATGGAAGCCCTAATAATTTAATATCTTGACCCGAAAGAAAAGGTACATCTCACGAGGGCACCATTTCTTTAGTACTTTATCACAGCTCTCTTGATAAGCATTGGTAATATGACTTCTAGAAATATATATATATATATATATATATATATAATCCATCCAATACGATTATACGATTACGAAACCTAGGTTCACAAAAATTATTCAATGAGTTTTATGTCGTGCGAATGATTGATTGCATATCCGCTTTTTATTATTTTCACATGCAAATAAATTGTAATATGTCATACATACTCCAATACATAGGACTTTAATTAATTTATTATTACGAACTAATACTGAATTTGCTTAAATGATTGATCCAATTCTTTTATTAGTAGTCTCAACTTTAAGTTTGTAAAAAAAAAAATCTATACTAAGATCGCCATTGTTTTTAAAGTAATGAAAACTAACTTTATGCAAAATTGATATTTTAAACCATTAAATTATAATTTAATTAAATATATTAAATAATTATTTAATATTTTTTAATAAATAATTTTATATAAAATTAACTGCATAAAAGTATTTATCTTTTAAAATTTGGTTAGTCAAGTTCTTTATGATACTATCCTGATTGAATAATGAATAACGATTAAAGACCAAAAAAATTTATTAAGATGATTTGACCAAGAGATAAGTATAAAGATCATAATTATAAAAATTGAATCCAACTAGTTGATTTAACTTAGAATAATGTTATCGGGTCCATAAGAAGCAAATAAGACACCAAAATACAAAGGACTCTCACCTTGAAGAAGCACAATAAACACTTATCAAGTTACGGGCTCCCTACTTGGCTCTTATTCCAAGACTCTCTAAACTTTCTCTTTAAGTTATCGAATTGGAAAACAAAGGCCAAGCCATTCAGTTATTAGGTAAATTTTCGAAGTTCAAGAACTAATGGTAGATCGAAAAATTGGCTAAAAATTAGTGAATAAGAGGTTTTGGTCAATTAAATAATTTATTTTTATGTTAAATAGAATATTATTTCGGTGTCAAATAGTATAAAAAATTGCACTTAAATAAAATTTTATTTAACATCGAAAAAATATTCTATTTAGCATAAAAATAAAGAACTTCATTCGACTTATTGACCAAAAGTTAAATAACAGTTAAATCGGTTACACTTCTGAATCAATAATAACCAGACCTGTTCATCCTGGACAAACATAAGTTCTTTAATTAGTGGAGAAAAAAAAATAAATAACAATAACAAGTGATGTTTTTTTTTTCTTTGGTCAAGGAATAACAAGTGATGTTTGAAAGAAAGGGAACATTCAAAAGAGGGTTAGTCGTGGCCAGATACAAAGATGCTACTGCCACCATGTGATTGTGAAAGAGATGGGTGTGGTATTGGCATACTGTATTTGATGAAATATCTGACAAATTATTGTCACATTATCCATTTCAATATACATACACTCATTCATCCTTTATTCTAACTAATAATGCAATGGAAGCATTGGCTGTAACGAATCGAATTTAATTGTTTCTTCAAATAAATAAACAAAATAGAGATGGATTTTACTGAGATCTGAGTCTGAGTCGTCACCTGTGTGATTCTTGTGAACATCTTCCTTTACAACTCATTCTTTAGTGGTTTTTGTGTCATTACATGCAACCGAAGTCTATCTTTAAGTTTATTATATTCGAATGATGGTCTAATAATAGTTTCCTAATAAAATTCAAATCAATTGTTGTTATAACAATATTTCAATTAATATCGTAACTTCTTTCACTCAAAATGTCTTCATCAACATTGTAATGCTTAAGTCATTACATATATGTCTTCAATATGCCAAATAGTCTTCAAAATTTCTTTCATTCAAAATGTCTTCATCAACATTGTAATGCTTACAGTTAAGACATGTGTGATTCATCTCAACACAAAAGAAAATTTTCCTCAACTAACGAATTGTTGAATCAATATTAAATAGCTTGGTCCCCTACTCCCCTATAAGGATGAGAATATATGCATGACTCTCCTAAAGGATAGAGAACACTTGTTCAGAGGTAAAGTAACCATAAGTCCATAACTATTCAATTCTCCAAAATTTTGAAAAAAATCTTACACTTCTGAAAAAATGTTTCACCCTGTGAATTTTGAGGGTTTGTTTGGAGGATTTAAATAAACATAATAAAATTATGGAATAACATAAAGTGTGTTAAACGAAACGAAAATAAAAATTATTCACATCATTTGGAGATGCAACAAATGTCAAGAAATTCAGTTAGAAACGAACTTCTAATCCATCCACGATTGAATTCCCTTACCAGAGTGATATCAACACCACCATTTCAAAATACGTAAAACATATTATAAATGAAGATATACATATGATTTATAAACGCATTAGGCAGTTTTTACTTTTTACCAGAGTCCACAAAAAAAGTTACCCATCACCCAAACAAGTCCTCAAATCAAACATTAATACATCATCAATAAAAAAAAAGTCCTGCACATAATTACTGACCCCTCAGAAATGAAAAGTTTGTACATAATTACGACAAGAAAAAGGTATGAAGGACTCACATTTAGTGCCGCTCTCACCAAAAGTGAGACCACGCCAAATAACACTGAGTTCCCTTAATCTTATGAGAAATCCACCGTTGGCAGTGGCCAAAGATGGGTACAAATTAAGGTAAATGCCCTATACAGGTACAATAACATCACTTACTTTTTAGTCTTGGAGAAACCACCCTTTTTCCTTTTCTTGGGAGAGTTTGAGCAGTTTTGTTTATCAGTGCATTTGGGGCAAAACCAATCCTCCTCAGGAACATCCATAAGTGGAGGGTCACAACAATCAATATGAGTACCAACTCCACAACCAACAGAACCACTCTCATCACCACAAATCAGCATCTCTTCCCCTCTATCCCTGGATCCACAAACTTCACAAGCTATATCATTGCTTTCAGGAGTTCTAACTGATTCCTCTTCAGTACCAATGGTCTCTTCTTCTCTATTCTTGAGTTTGGAAAATGACCTTTCTGCCCAAGCATGAGTGTCATATAATACGTGTTTCTCAAGTGTAGAACATGGTTTGCATACATACTCGACTAAGTAGTCAGCAGAAACACAAGGTATCTCATGTTTTAAGAATTCTTGTACCCACAGGTCAACACGTGGCATACCAGGAGAAACTATGGCATAATCAATTTCGGTACCAAGGAAGCGTGTGTAAGGAGGAGAGGTAGCTAGTATTGTTCCATCTCCAGCTTTGACAACTCGCTTCAGAGTATCCTGAAGAGATAATTGACATGCTTGATGCATCAAATTCAACAATTGAAGTACAAATGAACGGTTACACACATTGTTAGGAGTGAACTCTAAATTTGATTTTCATAAATATAAAATATTGTTGAATGGATTTATCCTTAGGATTGAACGAATATTAGATAGTCCAGTAAATTAGTAGCAGAGGAAGATTCGAAAACTCTTAAATGACCATATTATAGACATAATATATAATAGGGCACAATGACATTATTTGAACCATGTAGTTGCTCTATATAGTGATAAGATTTTGTTGTTGTATTATTATAAATTTATAACAGAAAGACCAAGCAATGTAAGTAGATAGGTTAGAGTAATTGCAAGAAAATAATTAACCAGGATTGAGAAAACCTACCAAAGGTGGAGTTATGCAGTCACCATACACAATAATGCGCATTCCATAGAAAGCACCATGACCAGTTCGCTCTTTCAGCAGCCGCCACTTTCTAGGAGCCTCCATATCGATTGTGCTATCCTCGTTGAGACCAATATCATGCCACTCATAAGGTTCCTCTGCCACAAATTTCCCAGCCTGATTGCTAGCAGTTAAGAAATCAGTTTTCAGAATCCACCTGTATTACATCCAAAGATTAATTAGAATATCTTCACTCATATTAAAGAAAAGTGGAAAGAAATGGTACATGTTTGTGCCTTATATTCATTACCTTCCTGATGCAGCAGCAGCGAAAAATTTCTCTATCCTCCGTAGAGGCTCTGGTGCTATGAAGTGTGTTGCTTGATATGACCACTGATGAGAATCCCGGCAAACCTTTCCCTTTAACTTCTTGATCACTTGTTGGAAATCCTTTCTCAAAAGTTTATGCCCAGTTAATATGAAACATGATGCTTCAGTTTTCAGTCTTTTGTTAGCTTCTGATATAGGTGGATTACAACCTGTTCTCTTGGAGTTTGTTTTTGCTGACTTTGAACTCAATTTATTAGTTCGATTGGCAACATTTTTGGCCTCAAGCACATCCTGCTCTCCATCATCAATTGGTTTATTTTCCTTCTCCTCTGTTGAATCTTTAATTTCCTTTCTTGATGCAGTGGAGTTGCCACTCACGTCTGTAACATGAGATACTTCTTTTGGGGATTCCATTCGAGCCACATTTTCGTGAATCTTATTCTCAGACAGTGCCACTTCAGATTTCTGTAATCCCTTGGCAACAGTGGCTTTCTTGGGTCTACCTGAAGGACGCTTTTTCACTTGATGTTTTACTTTGTGTTTTGTGGTTGAATCATCTTCTAAAGGTGCCTTCTCTTTTTCAGTTAAATCTGATGTTTCCTTCTGAGGCACTGCTGCTTCACATTCTGTTACATGGTGCATTTCTTCTGACTTCTCTGCTGTCTTGTCCGCTTTGCTTTTATTTTCATCTAGTTCCATTCCCAACTCAAGTTCACATTTATCATCAGGAGCCTCTGTTTCATCATCCATAGTTTCAGGTCTGCCATTGGCATCTTCTGCATGTTTAACAACAGGTTCTTGCTTCTCTGACTTATTATTAACATCAGGCACAGGTTGAGGATTCTCACCATTGCCAGCTGCTACCACTTTGATTCGACTGGAAAAGTTTACATCTTCACCTTGCTGGACGGTTCTGTTTGAAGAAACTAGTGTTTTCTGTTTAGCAGTAGCACCAACTTTAGTCTTAGAGCCAAAACTTCTCTTGGCAACCGATTTCTTGCGGGGTGATTTTTTAATCAGCTTAGTACTTTCTTCATTGCCTAAATCCAAATTAGTAGGACCAGGGGATTCCTCATTCATAGACTTCTTGTTACCGGGTGAACCCTCCAAATTTTTCAGGACTTCGTGTTGCTGGACTCCATTACCATCAACTTCTTCCATTCCATGACCTGCGATATCATGCTTCCCATTAATTTTAGACTCAGGCCGATAGGCTTTATCACTTTGAGCTGACTTTGGGCTTGTATCTCTTTTAAGAGACTCATCAAATGACAGGGAGTTGGAGATAGAAGCTATAGATTTAGAAATTGAGTTTGTGTTGGGTTTGTTGAGAATATCTTTTCCTGAAGAAGAATATGCTTCAGACTTGACTGGTTCGTCAAACATAGATGTCAATTTTGGTGCTTCAAATTTACCATTTCCTGAAGCAGTTTGCTCGATGAACAATTTTGCATTGTCAGTAACCTTCCTTGATTTTAATTTATTAGAAGCAGCTTCATTTACCCTTTTTTGTGGCAATTTACCAATTGTCTCATCCCCAGTATCTTTAGCACTGGTTGATTTGATTCCTCCACTGCCTTTTTCTACCTTACTGGAAGAGATTTCATGTTTGATACCCAATTTCAAATCACCCAAAGGTGACACAGTAGATCCAGATCCATTGTCTAAACCATCATTTAAGCTCCTTGGAAGAGTGAATCCCCTTTTGTTCTTAGAAGAATACTTTATAGAACTCAACTTTGCTTCTGAATGTGTGACCCTTTCAGCACTTGGAGATGCTGATCTCAAATCATTGACCAAATTCTTAAAAGTTTCAGCATGTGGTTCCGTTTTTTCAGTTATGACAAGATCCTGGCAGCCTGTCTTTGGAGAATCGGCATTCTTTGACTCTGACTCCCTGATCTTAACATCTGTGTCAGGCAGCTGATGTGATGTAGAACATATAGCAGCATCAAGAAGCGTATGTGTTGCCTTTGGTGTGTCAACATTACTAAAGCTTAAGTCTCTGTCAACATTACCTTGAACGATTGAAGATTCTTTACCCTTATCAACTTTCAGTGAATTCTTTATACTAGTAGATTCTGAGTGGTCACTTGAAGGTTCTGGATCCGGTTTTGATACACCGCGAGTTGCCTCAACACCAAATTTTGCAGTAACAACTTTCGTTGAATTCTTTAGACTACTAGATTCTGGGTGGGCATTTGAAAGCTCTGGATCTGATTTTGATAAGCCACGTGTTGCCTCAGCACCAAAGTTTGCAGTAAGAGGACTTCTGCTTATATTTCTCTCGGATTGCCCCAGATAAGAATCTTCAGCTTCTTCATCAGAATCCTTAGCTTCTAACTTCAACATCTCTAGTTCATAGCCACTGGTTATGAATAAATGTTGAGTAATTAGTTGAAATGGATAAGAATTTTGGTGAAGACATAAATATAAGCATGTAGGATTATATTTATATCATAGAAGCAAAAAATTGTAGTGATTACATAGTGCAAGTCTTAAAGCGTTAAAACAAGACTGCAAATCTTTATTTTCAACTTTCAAATTGTATGCACATTAACATTATAGCAATCTAGTGATGGTATGGGCACAAACCTTAAATTCCTAGAAGTTATTAAAAGAAAAACTGCATATACATAGTGGGGGAGTCAAGGGTAGAAAGGGGAAAACAATTGGCCACCAACTTTTCCCAATCCCCTTCATATATAATAGAAGTAGATGATTGGGGCCATTACTTCAATCATTCAGTTCATCTTTATGAAATCCTTTGGTCACAATGCAAGTAGTCACAATGCAAGTAAATATATAGAATACAGCTTAAACTCAAATGAATGCAATAATATACAAGTACCAGGTACATATTGACGTTGAGATGCTGGCATGAAGCAATGCAAATGTTTTTCTATATATTCCAGAGTGCATTCAGACATTGTCAAGCTAAAGGTTCTTCATTCATAAGATTATTTGTTAAAATAAATACAAGGCCAATCCACCAATGCAGTAACTTCAAAGAAATTGTAAATTATCTCCAAAAACACAAGAATGCATTATAAATATGCAAGCTGATTAGCTGAGAAAAAAAATCTCCAAGTCTTCTGCAAGAACTGGAATCAAGCTCTAGTGTCTGTTAATGCACTAAAGTTATAGAGAGAGGATACTCAAGAGAACTATAAACTCTCTCCTGACTCAACTAATCAATGACTATGCAAAATTCCATCTAGTACATCAGCAATTGTAACTGAGTACTCTTAGCTAACACTTAGACTGTAGTTGATTGTATTCTAGGTTTTGGATAAAAATGTAGTATAAATCAAGTCTACAATTTCACATGATCTAACGCAATGCCTCACCTCTTGTTGTAATTTTCTTCTGGAAGAAGCTCCCAGCATTTCAAGCTGAAAAAATAAGCAGAAATTTAGATTTAGAGAACTCCAATTTCTTAAATTCCAACCAGTCAATAAAAATAAAAAATAAAAGCCATGCATAGAAAGGTAGTAACTACATATGCAATCCAAATTATACATATTGGAACTCTAAGACAAAAGTGGAAGACATATATACCAATCTTCCAACCAACGATGATTAACTAGCTTTATTGTTCCCATTCTCTTGGCAAGCTCATACTTCTCCCCTGCATATCAAAGATAAATCAATCTTTTGGAATTGAAAGACAACCTTTTTTTCCCTTTAGTAAAAGATCATGGAAGGAAAGATGTCAGGATCATGCATATATGAGTAATAATACTTAATAGAAAGAAAAAGGGAAAAATGAACATGTGCTCTTGATTATAAATGTCAGAACAATATAAGATGAAACAAACCTTCAAATTTGTAGCATACAAGATGAGTAACCTTGTTTGCCACCAAGGGCTTAAGAAATGTTGCACCAATGAGGTCAACCATTGTCTGAAAAGGTGAAGTCCAATATCATCACCACATAACAACCATGACAACTATATGCTCCTTGAAGAAAAAAACAATATGATAACAGAAAATGCCTACCATAATATCATCACGATCCTGTCGTAGATAACCAGTTAAGCACACAACCAAATTCTTGGCACCAGGTATTCCATTTAAATCCTTAAGAGGTCTGTACATAACCTGCTAAATGAAAAAATAAAACAAAAAATAATTTGCTCAAAGTCCAAACCCTGTTAGAAGGAAGGGTACTCGAAATTTATCCAACAGAACCCAAAAGAAAAGTAAATAAGATGAACAAAATTGTTATATGTACACTATTATTTATTACTATCATGGGCCAAAGTAAATAAGATGAACAAAATTGAATCCTATCTTATGTCTTAAATTTCAATACCACCGATCCATGAAACAAAAATCCAAAATCCAAGTTATATTACAGTTTAATAACAAACAAACAAAATTACTAAATGTATCATTACTCAATTTTATGCATGAAATAATTCATTTATATATGCGAAATAGATTTTATTATAATCAATTAATCATCACTCATAAGTAAGACAATAACAAAAGGTAAAAGAAATATGTAAGAAACTAACCGAGGCAGTATCGACAGGCATTGCAATATCAGAGCTGTGTTCAACCCACAATTTAGTTACCACGGTCTTCCCGTCGTTTCTTGCAGCAATACACACAGGATCGTCCTGCACACAAAAATTAAATTGAATTACAGTACTCATTTGTTTCAATTAGAAAAAAGGACAAAACAAAAAATAAGTAGCAAATTGCACTAACATATGGGATCTTATCGACAATGACGTGCGTGCAACTTCCACTGTACTTGCCTTCATCCACTGCACCACCGTTCACAAGCTTGAAACGGACCTTTTTTTACAATTCACAGCAATTAAATAACAACTGCGATGAATAAATAGAAACAGCCTTTGAAAAAATTAGAAGATGAGAAAAAGATAAGGGAAATGGGATACCTGAGTTTCATCGTTGGGACTGAAACCAAAGAGAACAAAGTGAACACCATGAAAGACTTCAGATGGGTAACTAGTTCCCATCATTTGGAGTAAAGTTTATCAGTGCTATGGATTCGATTCAGTGATGGCAAGTAACGAGTAGTAGATAGAGGAGTGAATACACAAAGAGAAACTTGTAAACAGTAACCTCTTGCTGGCAACAATGAAGGAAGTAAGGGAAGGGTTTTATTTTGATTTTTTTTAATTCTCTACTACTATCCTTAACACTTGTGTTTCACAGCAATTTCAATATCCATGGCTGCAAAATTCTTCCCCCTTAGTTTCTATTTTTTGCAACACCTAATCCTGCTTCCTAATCTCAATTTCTCCAAATAGCAACCTGTCCACAATAACAAAGTCAAACTTTAACATTTTGATGAACGATGTCCATAAAGCACTTTGGTGCCGTCCTCAAATCATAAAGTATACACCTTTTCCTTTTTTATCTATGGCAAGCTTTCAAAATAAACAATAATACAGAGGAGCCCTCATTCAATTTTATCTTGCTTCTCAGTATACTCATGCTTTCAATTTTTCCCATTCCGTAGTGTTTTTCTTTTCTTTCTTTCTTTTCATTTTGCTAAGATTCTTTCAAGCGAAGGGAGGAGGGCAAGCATAGGTTGCACACTTAGTTAACCTACACACAGACTAAGTCAACTATGATTGATTACTAGGACCTGACCTGACTTTGCATGTTCCCTGATTATATTCATAAAACAAACTTTGGGCACGAATATATTAAATATACTAAACACAATAATGTAGCAGATAGAGATATGTGTCTATGAAGTCATCATTTGTAATATTGAGATAACCTCGATACTAGCTTATCCATGAAATGGCATTTCTCAGTTAAATTTAAACTATGTCTACAATCAAATAATACGAGTGAACACTAAAATATAAACAATATATAACTCAATAAACGAGTATAATTGAATCCATTAGGCAACTCCTGTCATCATTGTTCTGTTGAAAAGATCAACAACAACCCTAATATGTAAAATTCGAAGTTACGAAAGCAAGTAAAAACTAAAAACAGTGTAACAGTTGAACATGCAAAGGAAGAGAATGAATGAATGTCATGTAATCAGAATGGAAGAAGATCTAAATGGACCAGATCGGAACGCAAAGAAGAACAAAAAACGGAGGGAAAGAGAAAAAGGAATGTGTAAGACGGTGGTTACCTGAAGAAGAATGGTGGTAGACACGGCGGGCGGAGGGTGAGAGAGTGGTATTGGGTTTGGGAAATTAGGGATTATTGAGAGGGAGAGAGGATAAGGTGAATGGGGTTATTGGTATTTGGGAATTGGAAAAGAAACTTGGTATAATTGAATTCTCTATTGCCCGGGAAATTATTAATTTCCTTACCACCAAAATCTTTCCCCCCGTTTATCCAAATTCTTCAGACAATTACATTTTTCTCCTTAGCTTTGAAATTTGAAATTGCTGCCTTGCGGCATAGCAGGGTTTTTCAAGTTTTATAATAATAATATTTAAGTTAACTAATTCGTGTAAATTGACGAAATTTTCAAGTAAGTTTTTATAAGTACGTGCTAACATGGGTGCAGATAGGACCGTCAAAATGGGTCAAATCTGTCGGGTCAATTCGTTTATACGTCTAAATGGACGGACTTTTATTTCTGAGTTTGGACCGTTTAAAATTCGGGTTTAAATGGGCTAGCCCGTTTAAACTCGGATTTCCGGGTTAAACGGGCTAGCCCGCAGGCTAAACGGACTGGCCCATTTATTTAATTTATTTTAAATTTTTTTTAAAAAAATCATTTTTCCTATATTTTATCTTACTCGATCCGAAAAACTCGACCCGTCAACAAAAAACTTTATTTTTTTATATGATTTTTTCGCTAAAAAAATGTATTTTTTTTGTCAAAAGTAATTTTTTAAAATTAAAAATTAAAATTTTTATTTATTTTTTAAAAAAATAATTAATTAATTAATTAAACGGGACAGCCCGTTTACTCGTCGGGCTGGCCATAAATGGGCCGGGCTAGAATTAAAACCGGGCTAAACGGGCCGGGCCTAAATGGGCCAGGCCCGCTGGTTTGACAGCCCTAGGTGCAGATAACTTCATGTGAAATTGTCATTTGAAATCATTAGATTATATTTTGGTCAAACATATCAATTCATCTAAAAATGATTAGCAAGCAACCTCATATAAAACCAATTGCATTTGAGTATCCACCTTATAATTATAATACCCCGCACGTTGCCGAAATGTTGGATCAATACTAGGAGTGTCAAAATTCCCTATGTCGTGGGAATCCCCATGGGGAACGCCCCGAATGGGACCAGAAGGTGGGGAATTTTTCCGTGGGACGGGGATGGGGCAAAATCTTCCCGAGGCAATGGCGGGAACCCGAGCCGGGAATCTCCGACCCCGTCTCCGAATCCCGAGATATAATAAATACTTAAAATATCTTTATTTAGATAATATATATTATAGCTTTTTATGCAATTCCACATATCGAAATTTTTCTAACTATTTAAAATGCCTTAAATATACTTATTAATTAATTACTAGTCTATGTTTTATAGTCATTTTACATCTCATTATGTTGTATTATTTTATTTTTTGAATATAATGTTGAGTTTTAAATAATCTATTATTTTGGACAATATATATAATATTTCACTATATTAGTTTTTTTTTACTAAATTTTTTATTTTTTGTTATTTTTATTAAAATATTCATTAAAATTATTAAAGAAAAACGAGGAGTGGGGAGTGGGGAATGGGGAATCCGCAGGAAATTGGGACGGGGCGAAAATTCCCCCGTGACGGAGAATGGGGCGGGAAAAGGGAGAAATTTGGGGAGCGGGAAGGCATCCCCCGCCCGACCCCCGCCCCCATTGACACCCCTAATCGATACGTATATTTAATTCAATTTTCTTTTATGATATTATATGAAGAACTAAAATATTTAAGGTTAGTAATATTACCTTTTTGTTTTTTACATGCACCTTGTACAAAACACAAATTGAAAGAAATGTTGTTTTTTTTCTATGAAAAAAAATTAAAATTGCTAAATCATTTTGCAATCACTAAATCTTAATGTTTTAAGATCAAATCACTAAATTAGACATTCTTCAATTAATTAACATATACTTTGATAATAAAAAAAAATTTAGCCGTGTACTTGTTAGGCTTAATAAAAATTCAAACATTTTCAATGAGAAATTCTATTTGCACATTAAATCAGCCACCAAAATCCGTAACTAGTGTATTTATGTATAAATATAGATAAATACATATATAGTTTTATCATTTTTTAATATGTATATTGTATTTTAATGTGTATTATACACTAATAATTGATTTTAGTGTGTAATTTTAATGTACAAATAGAATAATATTTTTTTAACTAATAACAAAATTTTTATATTCTTTCTTATACATCTAATGATTGACATTTTTAATTTGAAACTAATAAATTTTATTTTTATTCCAAAATATCATCTTATTTTTTATAAATCTAATTATTAAAAAATTATTAATGGTACAATTTATTTCAAAATTTGTATTTTCATTAATTTGTATTTCATATGTTATTCATACTTTTTGCTCTCTTTTTTATGTCACTTGGCATTTAATTAGATTGAACATTTTTCAAGCATTTAGTTATCTACTATTTACTTTTATACTTTTTACTTTTTCTTTTTTATGTCATCTGACATTAAATTTATATTGAACACTTATCAATTATTTAGCTATATATCTATTATTGGAGCATTATATAGTGGAGATTTTATTTCAATTGAATTTTTATAGCATGTCAAAATTTGTAATTTGAATTTTACCGTGAAAAAAAAATACATTTAATTGAATACTCTATTGTAAAATTAGTTGCATGATATGCATTCATAATGCATGAAATAATCGCATCTTTAATCAATTCAACCTATAATTAACATTTGGACTATAATTAACATTTGGACAAAAGTAAATTTTAGAGTACATTATAGCTATAGAATGTTATACAAGTATTTATGAAGTTTTATTTAAATAGAAAGAGTAATGTTACGAAACCAATATTAAGGGACTAATAAGGAGCCTAGTATAATTAGGGAAATAATAGGTGGTAAAAGAGAGAAAAAAGAAAGAAAAAACCTATTAATCACTTATTTACTAAAAAATTATGAGCTCTCTAAACTTTCTCGAATAGAAATAATGTGATAAATTAATTTGAGAGTATATAGATCAAACACAAGTACACAACACTCTAGATTTAAATAAAATTGTCCGAGTATTATAGAATTAAATTTTTTCATACGTCATGACTCATGTTAATATTTAAGTGTGACAAATTAACATTAGGACGAAAATTATACATTTTTATTTTCTTTAACCAATAATATTTTTTATAAAAAATAAAAAAACTTAACAATTTTGCAGAAATAAATTAATGAGAGAAAGTGAGAGAAATAAAAGTAAAGCAAAAATAGAAAGTGAGAGAAATAAAAGAAAAAAAAAAACTTGATGTTCTAAGAGTAGAAGGAGACTTATTCTCTTATTCAATTGTAACGAAATACATGATTTTTGGATCTCAAATGTTTCTTACCATGATGAACTAACTCATTGTAAATTTGAATTAAACTAAATAAAAACACAAATTTTACGGCATTATTTTCGAAAACTCATATCTAATTCTATTTCCTTCTGAATTGAGCTCTTCCCCCAAGCTTGCTTCTTCTACCATTCTTTGTTAATCAAGAATTTTATTTCCACACCAAAATCAGCCACTAAAATCAGACATCATATATAATACACATTGAAATATAAAATATATGTATAATTTAATTTATTTTTAATATATATTTTGTATTTCAATATGTATGATAGACTGATTTTAATGTACATCTAATATAACTCTTATTAATTATTACTTTGAAATTGTATTTTATTTATTATTTATTTTTGGTAAATTTGATGTGAAAAATTATTTTAGATGTAAAACACAGTACTAATACAAAAAACTTGACATATATGAACTCATTTTGTCATTAAGAATGTTTATCCTCATTTCATTGAAAGTGGTAATGTTTATTTCCAGTAAACAAAACACTAATAACAAGACAAATTAAAATCCCCAAAAATAATCTTTTCAAAAAATTTAATTTAGAAATAGACCCAAACAAAAGCCCCCATTGAAATTTCTAAGGGACAAGGATGACAAACAAAAAAAAATTTGAGTTGAAGCTTGACGTTGCATGCATCAGCTACGAGATTACTGACCGAAATTATGAAGAACATTAAGAATGTGAAAATTAAGGATAAACCAATAATATTCCCAGATTTATTTGTTGGGAAAAAATCTATATACTTTAAAACAACTCCAATATTATCAAATTACACTAAAATTATAAAAATGATCAAATTGCTCAATTTTATTACTATGAAATTCGTGGCACCTACTATGTTTTCTAGGATCCGTGGTACATAGTATATATACTAGTTAAATAATTAACAAATGGGCCCTTAACACATATTTAGCAATAAATAATTTCTTAAAATTTATCGAATTAAAAATACTATATTACAGTTATAAATTCATAAGCTTTTTAGAATATTAGAAAAATATAATATGTAGTGTATTTTTTAGTTGATACATGTATGATATAAAGATAAAATTTATAATAGATATAACAAAAATAAATTATTTATCATATCATGGATCATTTTAATATACCTATTGGTTAAGTAAAAATGTTACATAATTTTTTTATTTAATGGGAATGAATTGCAATTAAGTAGAATCCGTGGCACCTACACGGAATTCATGAAAGTCATATAATAACTTATTAACTTTTTTAGTACAACTTATTGAGTACAACTTACGCAAAATATTACACCATTATAACAACTTATTAACTTTATAAAACAAATATATTATAATATAGAGTAATGCTAGGGAGCCCATAAGTGTAATTAGGGAAATAATGGGTGGTAAAAAAGGAAAGAGAAAAGAAGGAAAATTGATATTGGCTCCCTATGGGCGCCCTAACGTTGGTTCTCAAGACTTTCTCTATAATATATTTGTTGGGTAGTTGATACATGTATGATATAATGATAAAATTTGTAATAGATATAGCAAAAATAAATTATTTATTATGTCATAGATCATTGTAATATATCTATTGGTTAATTCAAAATGTTACATATTTTTTTATTTAAACGAATTGCCATGTATTGAAAGCAAGCGACATAAAAAAAGGATCCGTCGCAGGGTGCCACGGATCCATGAAAACATAATAGGGTGTCACGGATTCTATAGAAATACATAAACGGAGCAATTTGATCATTTTTTCTGATTTCGAGTAATGTGGTAATATTGGTTTCCTTTTAATTTAGTTAGTAAGTTGCCCTTATTTGTTCGTATATATTTTAGTATAAATTTAAGTATACATCCGTATTTATTTATGTGTTTTTACACTTAATAAATTCATGTGCTAAACTCATAAATAGTAAAATTTAGTACAGAATAATCTCAGCACATAGATAACGATATTTAGCACAAAAAATTTAAATCAAAGAAAAAAAAAAAAAGCAAGAGTTATTTTTATTAGCAAGAGTTATTATATATTTTAGTTTGATATAAAAAATTATTGAATTAACTATAATAATGGGAGTTGCTATTTTATAATAATCATGATCATGATATATGTATATAAAAAAATAATTTTTTAAAAAGTTAATTCTCAATTTGATGATTAATTTTAATATGTACAAAAATTTTAATCTTCAGAATATATAAGGAGAGTTATGTTAGCTGTACTGTTTGTCTTTACACTAAAATCAATTATAAAAAAATTAATCATTACATATATTATATACTAATGACTATTTTAATAGATGATTTTGAGGTAGACGTAATATTAGTCGGTAACTATATATCTGATGTGTTTTATTTATTGTAAAATGGATTGGATTTAATTTGGTTTGAGAAGAGGCAAGAGATGAAGGAGAAGGGTATAAATATGTGTCACATAAAGGAAGATCCATTCGAACAGTGATCTCCGTTCTCCTGAAAAACCTACCTCCTCCTTCTTTTGAGTTTTGACCCTTCCCCATCCCCAATCCCTTTCACTCCTCAGTTTGTTGCGGGTGAATTCATTTTCCTTCAAAATCACAAACTTTAACATTTTCTATTTGGTTTCTCCTTTCTCTCTGTTTAATTTATTTCACACTGCAATCACTACCCGATAAACCCCTAATTTTTACACACACACTCTCCTCCACTTCAGGTGCTTCACTATCTCCTTCTTTTATTTCATTTTTTTTTCTTCTAATCATGTTCTTTCCTTTTTTTTAATTAAAATTTTATTGTCATTGTAGCATATACGATTCTTTGAGTGAATCAACATTTTGGCTAAACGATGTTAAAAAGAAATTACATTTCGATCTTGTTTGGAAAATTGAATATTTTCTGTATCAAGATTTGGTAATGTTACGTTAATAACAAAAGATTAAAACAAAAATTGAAAAGAATTATAGAAATCAATTTTTTTTTGGATTTTTCTTTTTCACATCAATTGCAAAACTTTCAAAAACATCCAGAGATTCTTGAAATCGATTTTTTTTTTCTATATGTATTTTCTTAAATAATTTTTTAAGAGTTCTGCAAAAAAAAATTGATCAATTACCTGAACAATCTCAACAATACACCAAATATTTCTTGATCTTTTACTCTGATTATAATGATAACCTGGACGAATTTTTTGGTTGCAGGAAAAATTGAAAGAGGAAATTTTCTCTTTTTATTTTAAAATTATTTGAAAAGTGTAACTTAGGAATCAAAGGGTTGGGATATATGTCCTTCAATCAATCAAGTAGCGATAGAAGCGAAGCAGTGTACCGAAAATCCGAGCGATCCACCACTTTCAATCATCAGCAACAAGTTCCACCGGTGCCTACAACAATGGCGGTGGCGGCATCAAGCCCACGCCATCGAACCCCTCTTCTCCGTCACTCTCCTCTAACCGGAGGTATGTTAATTAATGCATGCATGTTTCTAAAAGTAGTTTTTCGGATCTAATTATACCAATTAGAAACATAATTGGTGCATCAAGATTTTAAGGATTTAGCTAACATGTGCCCCAAAGACATATATCAGGTTTACTATTAATTAAATGTTTTAAACGTTTATATTTAATGAATACAAAATAAATACATTAAAACTTAAAATTTTTGTATTTTCAATAAAAATTTTCATAATTTTTAATCTTATTTAGCTAAACCCGAATGATAATTAGGTTTAATTAACTCCTTGTGTGTTTTTTAATTGATTTTGTGGGTTGGTTGTTCTAGTTTTAACAAGAAGTCTAATAATGCACAAGTTGGAGAATCAAGGGTAAACAGCACCCCACTGAATGTAATAGAGTCTAACAGTGGTTCTGCTGCTGCCAGAAACATACAGAATGGTGCTCATGTGCAACCTCAATTGCATGGTAAGATAATTATGGTTATTTTCTTAAATTTGTTTGTAAGTTTCTACTTTTCTAGTGTCATGTTTTAGTACAAAATTTAATTTTCTGTGGAAGAACATGTGAAAAGTTTCTCCCTCTTTATAATGTAACAAGTACCATATCTAGTATTAGAGTAAACCATTTAAAAAAAAAAAACATTAGAGTCAAGGTAGAGAAAAATCGAGATTTTATGTCGAATCGAAAAATAAATTAAAAAGTAAAAACATGAATTCATAGTAAGATTTTAATCGTAAAATTGTCCAATTTAGTACAAATTTTGTAAAATCAATTAACTTATTAAAAATCGTAATATCGGAAGATTTTAAGAGTTTAATCGAGATTTTAGCTACCATGATTAGAGTAAACCACAAAACTTATCTTTGAATTATAGAAATATCCTCTAAATTTATTAACAACAAAATATCTTCATGTGTATTTGATTCAAAATTTGTAAAAATATTTGAATAACAATTTAGAAAGTGCATGTGAAATAGAACAAAAATGTGATCTCTAGATTTTTCTTTTTATTATTTTAAAAATCTACTTAGTATAAAATCACCAAATTTCAAAGGAAAAAAAATCTTATTTTTAAAATCATGGTTGCAAAAAATTATATCAAAATCCCTAAAGTTCTTTTCTAGAATATATATTTCTAACCAAATGTAAACCTTGAAAAACAAAAAGTATACTTATAATTCAATGGATACTTTTGTAAATAAAAATCATATTATAAATATTTTTAAAACATACTATTTTAATTGGAATTCATATAATATAGTAATATTTTTATTAAAAAAACGTGATTATGGTAAGAAGTTAAGTATAACATATTGTAAATAAGAATATGTTATATATAGTTATCATAATTTCTGTTTTTAATAAACAAAGTTATACATTTTAAAGTTGTTACCAATATGATTTTTATTTATATAAAAGTTATTAAATAGTAAATATTATTTTTGTCTTCAATATTTACAGTTTCTTAATTTTTAATTTTTTCCTTGATATTTTGTTTCAATTTTATCTTTCATGTACCAATATGTTTCAATCTTAAATATGGACGACATATATAACGTGACAATCTGTACGTTGGCCTTGGTTGCCATGCATCAATGACACACTAGCATACAATTTCTATGTCACCATTTTTGTTAATGATATTAACTCTTCAAGCTTATAATTATATTTGAAACATTAAATATATTTTTAAAATTTCTTGAAACTTCAAACAAAAACCTTATTAGTTTATCATTTATGTTGTGTGATAGGAGCATCTGATGTTCCAGCTACAACCAAGCCATCTGAATCATCTGCTGCACAAAAGAGCACTACAATTATTCCAAAATCTCCAACTTCTCAACTGTCACCTACAATTGATTCACTTGCTCCTAAAATTCCTACTAAGGGTATGCTAGACTAGTGAGTTTTTAACTTGAAATTATGTGTAATTAAGTCAACTTTTTATGAGTTGTCTCTTGGCCTTGGGTTTGTAAACTTTCATGATGCAAAAATATTTTCCTTAGTAGCTATTAACTGTCAGTTTTGAGACTAAAAGTATTCTTAATACATCAAATGTAATTTTTTTTTATAGGAGATGCATCGAAGTCCTCATTCTCTTTCCAATTTGGATCTATTAATCCTAGCTTAATGAATGGGATGGCAGTAAGTTTTGCACATATAAACTGTGTAGTGTCTGGTCTATTGCATATTTTTTTGGAATTTTAGGGCCATTAATTAATTTGTTCTGATATTCAGGGTCCTGCACATATAAGCTCAGCTCCTCCTAATATAGATGAGCAGAAGCAGGATCAGGTGTGAACATAACTTCTCATTGAATTCTAGATCTTAACTCTTATGATATCATATGAGCAATAATTGATTTGATATAGAATCTTAGTTTAGAGCGCACTTATGATTATGTAACTTGTTGATGTTGACATAACAAACCTGGAATTATTATGTGTTCATAGCAATGAAAACTATTTGTTTTGTGCCCAATCATTTCAACTTTCAGGCTTGTCAAGACCCTTATAGTTTCAAGTCCACGGCTCTAGTGCCAACACCTCTTATTCCAAAACAACAACTATCACCAAGAATTGATGCAAGTGTCACTGAGCAATCTAATGATGGGGAAACTAATATAAGAACTAACGCGAGAAAGGATCCTCCGGTGCCAACTTCAACCCTGGCGAACCAAATGCAGAATCCTTCTATTGTTCCTAAAACTGGGTTTTCAATATCAGCACCATATCACCAATCACAAGCATCTTTACAGTTTGGTAGTTCTAATCCACAGATTCAATCTCAGGGGATGCCTATACCAATGGCTTTGCCAATTGGAAATGCTGCACAGGTTCAACAACCAGTTTTTATTCCAAGTCTTCAACCTCGTCCAATGCATCCTCAGGGGATCATGCATCAAGGTCAAAACATGACTTTTACTCCTCAAATGGGGCATCAGATGCCTCACCAATTAGGCAATATGGGAATCAGTATGACCCAACAATATCCTCAACAACATGGACAAAAATTTCGACCTGGTCCTTGGAAAACTACTCATGTGAAGATCACTCACCCTGAGACTCATGAAGAGTTGAGACTTGATAAAAGGGCAAATGCTTATTCAGATGGTTCATCTAGTTCAAGATCACATCCTAACATCCCTTCTCAATCCCCACCTGGTCAACCTTTTGCACCACCTTATCCAATGAATTATTATTCTCCCAACTCTTATAGTACTAATTCTCTCTACTACCATCCTCCCAATTCTCTCCCACTAGCAAGTAGCCAAAAGACTTCTAATTCACAACCACCAAGATTTAATTATCCACTGAATCATGGTTCGCAAAATGTGAGTTTCTTGAATTCAATGCCACATACCTCTATTCTTGCTAATAAAACAAGTGCTTCTAGTCTTGGTGGTGTTGAATCACCTCTTTTAGAAAATTCCCATGATGTTCCTAATTCAATGACATTAACTCCAACTGGAGCAGCTTCTGTAACAATTAGACCATGCGATGCATCCGATGTTGTAGACAGATCATTGTCGAATTCTGGTATTTTTGGCGTTCAAAATCAAGAACCCAATATTTCTGCAGCATCTTGTGGTTCTGGCTCACCTGCTACACAAAAAGGATCTGAAAGTAGTCCAGAAATTTCTTCACAACAATCTAAATTGTTTGGTAACTCTTTCGCGCAACAAAAACAATCTACAGCCACTCCCTTGCTGCAACCTTCATCAGTAATGAGTGAAGATCATGCCTCACTTGTGTCTAATAATGAAGGTAGAAGGAAGGAAGCTCTGAGTTGGTCAGATCAAAAGAAATTACAACATCAGGTAGTTTAGTGCTTTATTATTCATTTTAAGTATTCCTAATTGGTCTTGATTTACAAGAGCATATTTTATTTTATGTACTTTTTTTTTCTCCCCACAGGTTTCTGTTCAATCTCCATCAATGGATAATGTTCCATCTCAAGCTGTTGATAATGGTATGTCTGTAGAGATTTCTACTAGTGGTTCAACCGAAGGATCAGCTGGTCATAGTATTGAAAGTTTGAGTAGCCATCATAAGGATGATGAGCATAATGAATCATCAGAAGGTAAAGTTTAAAATTATAATTGTTTGGAAATTGGTAACAAAAATGATGAACCACTGTTAAGGTTACAAATAAAATTTTAACTATGATGGAACAGAGTCTAAACAAATTGAACCAGATGCTGTAAAAGTAATGTAATGATGAGGTGTTAATATTAAAGACTATCATACAACAATGACATGATGAATCTGCAAGATTTATAGCAACATCTGATAAGCATGTCTGCGTTTATTTACATTGGATTCTAGAGATTGTGTAGTTACTAACAGTGTTCTTTGTGGAAATTATTGTACATTAGATATGCAGTCAGTTGATCTTCTGGATACAAGTTCAAATCATGTCATGGATAAACCAAGTTTAGAACCAAATAAAGTAAAAGCTACATCTAAAGGGAAGAAGAAAAGAAGAGAGATTCTTCAAAAAGCTGACGCTGCTGGGTCAACTTCTGATCTTTATAATGCATACAAGGGACCTCAGGAAAAGAAAGAAAATGTTTTCAGTTCAGAGAGCAACAAAAATGCTTCTTCTTATGAAAGTTTGAAGCAGGTATCTACAGATGCTGCTCAAGTAGATCTTAAAATGAGTGAGAAATCTCGACGGAGTAAAGCTGAGCCTGATGATTGGGAGGATGCTGCTGACATGTCTACATCAAAATTGGAAGTCAATGAAAAATTTCAACAGATTAGTGATGATAACATCGGTATAGCGAAACGGTACTCTAGAGATTTCCTTTTGAAGTTTGCAGAGCAATGCACTGATCTACCTGAAGATTTTGAGATCACAGTTGACATAGCTGAGGCTTTAATGGGTTTTAATATTATCAATTCTCAAGTTAATGACCGGGATTCATATCATACTGTTGGTAGGCCAAGTGGAATGCCTCGGATGGATTATCGTGTAAATGAGGAAGAGAGATGGAGTAAATTTTCTAATACTTTTCATTCTGGAGGTAATGCAGGCTTTAGATCTGGCCAAGGAAACAATTTTGGTGCTTTAAGGAACTTCCGGGGACCGGCACCTATGCAATATGGTGGAGCAGGTGTCCTTTATGGACCAATGCAATCCATGGGAATTCCAAGTGGGATGCAAAGAAACAATGCTAATGGCGAAAGGTGGCAGCGTTCTGCTAACTTCCAACAAAGAGGTTTAATTCCTTCTCTAACCCCTCAAACTCCTTTACAGATGATGCATAAGGCTGAGAAGAAGTATGAAGTAGGCAAAGTTTCGGATATAGAAGAGGCGAAGCAGAGGCAGCTTAAAGCCATCTTGAACAAGTTAACTCCTCAGAATTTCGAGAGGCTTTTTGAACAGGTAAAAGCTGTTAATATTGACAATGCTATCACCCTCACCGGTGTTATCTCACAAATTTTCGAGAAGGCTTTGATGGAGCCTACCTTTTGTGAAATGTATGCCAACTTCTGTTTACACTTGGCTTCTGAGTTGCCTGATTTCAGTGAGGACAATGAAAAGATAACTTTCAAAAGATTATTACTAAACAAGTGTCAAGAGGAATTTGAGAGAGGTGAAAGAGAACAAGAAGAAGCGAATAAGGTTGATGAGGGTGAAGTCAAGCAATCTGATGAAGAAAGGGAAGAGAGAAGAGTCAAGGCAAGAAGACGCATGCTAGGTAATATTCGACTAATTGGCGAGCTTTACAAGAAGAGAATGTTGACAGAGAGAATAATGCATGAGTGCATCAAGAAGTTACTTGGTCAATATGAAGATCCTGATGAAGAAGACATTGA
>JASCZI010030223.1:98089-133777 GCA_036250425.1 Stylosanthes scabra
CGAGATGATTGATCATCCCAAAGCCAAAGAACACATGGATGTATACTTTGAAAGGATGAAACTATTGTCAGATAACTTGAATTTATCTTCTAGAGTGAGGTTCATGTTGAAGGATGCCTTTGATCTGAGGAAAAATAAATGGCAACAGAGGAGAAAAGTTGAAGGTCCAAAGAAGATTGAGGAAGTGCATAGAGATGCTGTGCAAGAGAGGCAGGCCCAAGCCGGGAGGTTAGGCCGTGGTCCGAGTAACAATCAAACAGCAAGAAGGAACCCCGTGGACTTTGGCCCACGAGGATCTCAGGCTGGAGGACCACGTGGTCAAGCTCGCGGATTCGGCTCTCAGGATGGTTGTTCTGAAGAGAGACAACAAACTTTTGAGGCTAGGACCTTGTCTCAAAGAACCTTGGGGGATGATTCTATAACCTTAGGACCCCAGGGTGGTTTGGCTAGGGGAATGTCCATTAGAGGATCAAATGCAATTCATACCCCAATAGACTCTACTAATTCCAAAGCAACTGGTGGTCTTAATGGTTATGGGAATTCATCAGAGCATGCACCATGCAATGCCAATGCCAGGGAGGATAGGCTTTCAGGTTCAACTGCTTATGATCAATCAAGTGCTCTAGAGCGTAATACAGGCTTAGATAAAAAAGATTTGAGTGCTACATATCGAAGACCTGACAGGGTTGTTGCAACTTCACCTCCTGATCAATTGCAAGGGTCAATGGCTTCTCAAGTTACTTCTTCAGAAAAGGTTTGGCCAGAAGAACGACTGCGAGATATGTCCATGGCAGCAATCAAAGAATACTACAGGTAATGTATTTCTACCTTGTTACTACATGATAAATATTTGCTTTCATAAAGTTCTGAAATTCTATCAATATTTGTTACTTCTGTTTTATTCTTTGTGGGTTAATGTTATATTTTATTGGGGAAGGAACTAAGGAAAGGAAGGGCTATCTTACTTTTCTGCTAAGAGAACATAAATACACAATTTCCTACTTCTTTATTGTGGATTCTACCACTTTACTAGCATTGATTATTTCTTATAAAAATGGAAGATGATAGTAATAATGATAAAAGACTTAAATGAATTACTCCATTTCATTCGAAATTTTCATATTTTGCATATGATTTTTAAAAAAGGACAATGCTAACATAAAATTATGCAATTTAGTGCTAGAGATGAGAAGGAAGTTTCTTTATGTGTCAAAGAGTTGAACTCTCCAAGCTTCCATTCTTCCATGGTTTGTCTATGGATCACAGACTCATTTGAGAGAAAGGACACAGAACGAGACCTCTTGGCCAAATTGCTAGTTAACCTTGTCAAATCACAGGATGGCATCTTGACTCAAGCCCAGCTCATCCAAGGGTGAGAGATTTATTACCAAATATGATTTTCCAGATCAGCTGATAAATCAGTCACCAGTATATTTTCATTATTTTGTATTTTATACGAGTAATTGTTTTGGTGGTTGATTTTTAGTACACAAGTAATATTACATATGGTTGTATTTTACGTAAGCTTGTGATCTTATGTTCTTTTGTTAGGTTCAAGTCGGTTCTGAATACATTGGAGGATGCAGTTAACGATGCTCCGAGAGCACCGGAGTTTCTCGGCCGAGTTTTCGCCAAAGTTATAATGGAGTGTGGTTTCCCTTTGAATGAGATCGGACGATTGTTACGCGATGGAGGAGAGGAACCAGGCAGCCTCTTAGAAACCGGACTGGCAGCTGATGTTCTTGGAAGTACCTTAGAAGCAATAAAATCTGAGAAGGGGGATGCAAATTTAAGAGATATGTGTGTTAGCTCTAAGTTGCAGTTGGAGAGTTTCCGTCCACCAAATCCTTTAACATCAATGAAGCTAGAGCGATTTATTTAGAGGATGGTGATGCTCATTGGTAGCCTTTTTTTCAGCAGGTACATGGTGGATAGACTTTTATGACATTTTCTTTCTTTTAATGTTATTTCCTCATGGATCTTCATGAAATTATAAAAGGTTCAATTGATTTTATTGCGTTCTCATTGAGGCAATTCACCATAGATATAAAAGTTTCACTATAAGACTAAGACCCCTAACATAATAATAATAATAGAAAAAGCTAAAGTACCAATAATTTTTATTTATACTGATCAATGATTTTAGTCAATATATATATTTTTTGCTATTTAGTATTTTGTATTTTGGAATTTTTTAATACCAGATAATAAAAGCATGTTAATTGATTAAAAGGTGAAAAAAATAAAATGCTAGTTGTGTAACACCTGTTAATAAGAATAATGCGACCCCTATTGTCTATTTTTGTCTTTGGATACGTTAAGGCTTCTGATGGAGTGGTCCCAAAAAAATGACGGTCAAGTTTAATTGAGTGGTTGGTGTTTGATGGCAATAATAGAGAAGAATTGAATTGTCATATTTTTTGTTGGACTTCTCATCATCTAATTTTTTTTTTTTAAAAAAAAGGAAGAATTGCAGATGTTATTAGAATTGCCTTTAATCAAAACAAGCTAAGCTCTGTTGACGATCGACTCACTGTGGATTGCTTCCTATAAGACCAAGAGAGCAAATTAGTGCCAAAAAAAAATGCAATAGCTAGATACAAACCTTTGATCTTTAATGTCACATGCCCAACTCGAATCAGAAAAAACTCTATGGAACTCAGGATTCATTTGACTGCTTTCTAATGAGTGAGCAATGGTGAGTGCATAAATTGGCTAACTTTAGAAACAGCACAACTTAAATCAAGTTTAATAATGATAATACATTGTAGAGTGCCTATAACATAAATGAATATATTATTTTATTTTAAATAATTTTTTAAAATAAATTTATACATATTTTCTTATTTTATTCACTCAAACACCTCTTAATGATAGAATTTTTTTAGCGAAATTACTAGGTTGAGTGGGGTTAGTGAGTAAATAGAGGAAGCAAAAGTGTTTGTTTTTAGGGTTAAATGAATGCAAGTGGGTTGTTTTTGGCGGGTAAAGTGTAAATAAAGGCTTGAAAGGATGAAAGAGAGATGAAGGGTTGGCAAGAATATGAATTGAGTGGGGTTGGGGTTGGTCCCAACTCCCAACGTTGATTGATTGTGTTTGTCCCCTTCTTCTCCTTTGTGGGTCCTTTGCTTTGTCAGCTCCTACGTTGCACTTTTTCAACTTTTTCTCATCTTCAACAATCATGTAAACTCAAAAACTGCCCTCCTATATTTCTCTTCTCATTTATTTTTTATTTTTCTCTTAATAATCATAAATAAATTGCTATATATACGTAACAAAATTTGATTATACTTGCATTTGTAAACGTAAGCATCTTTCAATTTTGATTATAAAATTTGTCTTCCTTGGGTTATTACAAGGTCCCCTGAGTTTGAGCCTCATTTATATCGAAAGAATCGAAAAAAAGTGGGCATTATTTACAAAACACGTGATGGTAATACATATACAGTGAACCTTGAAGTGAAGAGTGAAGACTGACATTAATTAGATGTGGTAGTAACAGTCACACAAACCTCATCATTAGTCATCAGGAATCCAAGATCCTTCACCAAAATTTTAGTATCACACTACATTCCACGTCATCAGGTCACATACCAATTTTACAGTAGACCTCTTAATAAATAAATTAAATATTTTTTTTTAAAGTTTGTCTTTGTAGACTGTAGTTGTATCTCTCTATAATTATAAAAATTAATTCCACACTCAATTCGGTCAAGGTAATACAATATAAAAAAATTAAAAACCAACGTATTATAATCCATAGCGAATCAACACATATTATGAATGATAATTCATATAAATTTTAGATGATAATTTAATATTAGATATATACATTATAGATAATGATTCATATAAATTTTAGATGATAATTTAATTATTGATTTTTTAATAACTTATTAACATTAGTTTATGTAGCACTGCTCATAAAATATTAGAGACAAATAATAATTTTTTTAGCTAACAAATTATTGGTCAAACTGCTTATAAAACAAATTTGTTTAAGAGAGGCTTCGTAGAAGGACCAAGTTCAAGACCTAGTCAAATAGGTTTAGGAAAAATCTTCATAAATAAAATAAAACAAATATTTGTAAACTTTTTTTAACTGAACATATTATATATAAAAAAATTCAATTTGGCCTTAGTGTACTAAAAAGTAATAATCCATAAAAAAATCTTACTTTTTAAGGATAATTTTATAATGAAAAAGTTTTTACATACATTTTATACATTCTATAAAAAGTACTAATAAGTTTCATTTTAAAATTAAATAAAAATAAAATAAAATATTTCACATTATAATTATTTAACCATTCATCATAAATTTTTTTTATCTCTATTATATTCTTCTCCATTATAGTATGCACCTAAATTATGTTTAAAGATACAACAATATATTGTGCAATAATTTATGCCTCATATTATTATCTTTTAATAAGAAATTATTAGTTGCACCGAGTAAGGTATACTTCTTGCTCTCTCCAATTAAATTGTGGCACATACTAGACCAACATTTAATTAATTTAAAATTTAAAATTAATAATAATAAAAATCAGAAAATTAATTACAACATTAATTACAGTAGTATGTTTCCTTTTTTTTACATTTTTCTCTTTCAAATTCTTCTTTTTTCTTTCTCTTGTAAGCTTCTAAAATTTTACCATCTGTAACAAGAAAAAAAAACTCCATCAACAATTTTTTAAATTTCTCTTTATACATTTTTTTTGTATTTTTCATCAATAATCTCAAACAAATACAAAAGCATAAGTTATCTTCTTTATTTTTTCTTTTTTCTTTAAAAAATAATGATTTTTTATTTTAAATTTGATTTTTATACATGTTAAGTGCAAAAAAATATACATGTATTCAATAATATATTACGGTGTTAATAAAAAAATAATTTTAAATTTATTGTTTTAAAAATTATTTAAATGTATAAATTTAATTAGATGATTATTTTTTTTCAGTAACATTGTATTATATGTAACTATGTATAATTCTTTTCCTTATTAAATTTCATCCAAATTATATAAATATAACACAAAATTATTAAAACATAACACAAAAAATATTAATGCATGACATAAAATTAAGTACGATTTTAAAAAATTAGTTACAAATAACACATAAAAATTGGACCTAGTACAAAAATAAAAATATTTGGATGAAACATGAATATTAAAAAAACTTGTGCATGTAATTTTTATCATTTTATTTTTCTCCATGGATTAATCATAATTGATAAATACATTTTTTATATGCAACAAAATAAAATTTTATAAAATTATAGTAGTAGTACTTTATTCTAATGAAAGATATATATTTTTTAAATACATAAATTTGTGAATGAAAAATATCGAGATTATATGTATTTTTCTATTTCAATTTTTCCCCTACTCTTTATTCTTAAGAAAAAACACTAATTAGAAAAATAAAAAAAAGGTTACAAAGAGAAATGAAAAAAATGGTTGATGAAAAGAAAAAACATAAAACTTGTGTATAAGGAAGAGTTGGAGGCAGAAAAAATATTGAAAAGAAAAAACATACTACTCTAATTAATGCTGTAATTAATATTTTAATTTTTATTATTATTAAATTTAAATTTAAATTAATTAAATACTGGTCTATTAATGTGGCACAATTTAATTGGATATATCTCTTATAATCTATTTTGAACATTAAATTTGTTTAGAATCAAATTGATATATGTAATTTTCAAAAACTATAATTTGGGTCAATTTGGATAAATAACTAAATTATGATCTTAAAAAGAGTTTAAAATATAAAGATTTAAACTAAAAGTAGCTTAATTTTTTGTGTTTAATTTTTTTAGTCAAAGAAGTTAATTACTTTTTTATATAAAAGAAAGTGATATTTAGCTTTTGAAATAAGAGAAGTTTTTTTTTCTTTTACATTTTACAAAGTTATAAATTAGTTTTGAAAATTATATCAAACATTAATACTTGACTTTTTAGAATTTTAAAAATAAAAATATAACTTCTGTACTTTTCCTATCGGTTCCTTAACCCTTTTTTTTGGTGACTTCCTTAACCCTTTTTAGTACATTCAAAAGTAAATATTTTCTATTTTAAATCTCTTAACTAATTTCTCAAAAATATTTTTTTTACTAAGTGCTTTTTTATTTATTTGCATTTAATGGAGGGTCCATCACGTGGGGGCTAGTTTGGTACACAAAGAACAACAGCACACTTGGGTGGTCCCTGGCAATCAAGCTCCCATTACATGATTTATTTATTTCATACATATATAAAATTTTTATTTCTAAACCAAAGTCTTAAATATATAATTTTCATTTAAGAATTAGAATGACTGCCGTGAGAAATCAATTGCATCATGTTGGGAGACTAATTAGGTTGTTGAAATTTTTAATATGTTTTTGAGAAATGCTATTTAAAGGTAAAAAATTAATTATTAAATCAGTTAATATATATATATATATATATATATATATATATATATATCTATAATATTTTATATGCATGATTTATTTGGTGGCTGCTTATGTTTTTTATACCTAGGATAGTATATTTTTCTATCTCAAATGGCTAAATTATTGATTATTTGTTCAAATTACGAAATCATTTTACTTAATTTATGATAAATAGTGAGCTATCAATAAGAATTAAAATTTATGCAAATTTGTAGAAGATAAGCAACAATTCATCATGTATTGATTTATTAAAAATTTGTCTATGGAGAATTTTCAGAAAATAAAAAATGGATGAATATATAACAAATAAAATAAAATATTTGTATTTCTCAATAAAAGTTTAAAATAAGCGGGTTTTCGAAAGTGATATTAGGAATAGGAGCTATGACTATATATTATTACAGAGTCAATTAAATTAGGTATATAATCTATTAGAATTATTTTTTTTCCTTTAATTTTCATGCTCAATTTTTTTTGGTGACCAATTTTCATGCTCAATTTGTGTTGTTGGAACTGCATTTATTCATATTCCACTTTCTTCTGGTTTTGAGTTGTCCTATATTAAAAAAGGAAAGAAAATTTCACGAAACCAATTTTTGGTAGCTTTTAATCTAAAAATGTTCATTTATTTTTCTTAAATAATTTAGAGTTTATAAGTTATAATTTAAATATTGAAATTTAAGATAAAAAATATTTGTAATTTTTTCATTGGCTAAAAAAATTTCCTCGGTAATTAAATCAATAAAAGAATTAATCATGCTATGCATATACTGAAAACTAATTTTCAAATTAATCATATATATATATATATATAGTAGAATATAAAATACAATGAGATAAATAATATATATACACTAAAAATGTATGGTATATGATTTTGAGTGTTTAAGTTGTATTTTTGAAAAACAAACAAATGAATAAAGTGTATAAAAATGAATATTAATTATTAAAAGCAAATGATTGATGAAGAACATGTGTGTGTGACTGTAATAGTGGTCCATACCACCTCATATCACCATCAATTCCAACTCCTCACTTCTAAAACTATCATTATATAATTCCCTTTTTTTTCTTTCTTTTCCTTCCCCTCCTTTTTCTTCACTCTTCTCCACTATCATATCCATGGCTTCTCCCTTATCACCATCATCTTCTTCTCCAAGATCTAACATGTTCTATCATGCTGGATGTGAAGATCACTATGAGCAGCCTTATTTCCTTCAAGCTTGTTTTCTATGCAGAAAACCACTTGCCCAAAACAGAGACATCTTTATGTATAGGTTAGTTCAATTCTATTCAATCACTCCATAATCATTTTTGATTTTTTTTATTTTTATTCTAAAGTTTTCAATTATCAAATCTCAAGACCTGATTAGTTTTTGTCTTTCCTTTCCTTTTTTTTTTTCATTTGCAAATATTTTTTTTTCCTTCTTAGAGTTTTCAAGCTAAAAGCTCATTGAATTGTAAAGATCTAAAACAAGATATGTAAAGTAACTCTATTTGCACGCTAGAATTAACTATCAAAATCAGCTATTAATACATGTATATATGTATATGAATATATATATAGTTTTATTATTTCATATTTTATGTATTATATACTAGTGACTAATTTTTTTATCTATTACTGAATTGATTTTTGGTTAAGATTTCTGATGATTATTTATTTATAAATATTTGCAGAGGGAATACTCCATTCTGTAGCAAAGAGTGCAGGCAGGAACAGATAGAGATTGATGAAACAAAAGAGAAAAAGTTGAAGATTTCTTCTTCTTCTTCATCATCTTCAAAAAGAGGTGTTAGAAAATCTGAGACCAATAACCAGAATTCTACATCCGACAACACCACTTTAAGAACCGGCACAGTTGCTGTCGCCTAATCAATACTAAATATTGTTAAAAGATTCCAACTCTTGTAGAAATAAAGAAAAAGAACATGCAAATTTCACAAGAGAGAAAAAGAAATCATCTATGATTTGTAGAGAGAGTGTTCGGTAATTTTAATAGAGAAAGAAAGAGAGAACCAACAACAAGTTTTGGCCATTCTTGTTTCGCACTCTTTTATTTTTATTCTTTTTTTATAATTTTTGTTAACCTCTTTTTATTCTCCGTGGTGTTAAATAAGAAATTATAGGAAGTATTAATGTATTAGTTAGGTGAAATTTTGTCACCTTTCCGGTTGCCGTAATTTCATTGTCGTGGTTAGTGTGCTAGAAATTAGGCTTTAGAATTCAATGAGCGTTCCACTCGTTATTTTTTCTGGAGTGAATAAGCAAGAGTTATTTTGGATTAACATTTACTAACATTGTTGAAGAGAGAAATTTGACTTAAATTTATTAAGTAGTTAACTTATTTTAACTTGTTCAACAAAAAAAAAAAAAACTTACATGTGTACCTACATTAAGAAAATGACTTGCATATGTACACACATTCAACATAGGAAAGAACCTTGTTAGTTGTTACAAAACAATTTCATAGGAGACTTTCTAGAGTATTTCAGCCTCCGATGATGAGTGTGATAAGGGGATTTGTAAAATGAAACTCTACAAGAGATCAATTTTTCAAATAGTTCTTCCAAATCTGCCTTTAGGAGTTTTCTTATACCGAAAACTGTTGAAGCATTAATGTTTCCACAATATTTCTTTTGATCTACTTCACTGTCAATTGAGCTTGACGAGTGCTTTGAAGAATTTGAAAAGCTTGAACAAAGTAGTCTTCTTTGTGTTTTATTTCTTTTGCATGCATTGTTTAACTTTCTCCTACTTCTTCCTACCAATTATTAAATTTTGTTGTGCTACCCACCCCCCTTTTTCTCTCCTTAGATCTTGCTAATTCCTAATGAGATTCAGGGGATAATCCTAATTGAGATATTAATATAGGAAGATTATATGGTATACCGCGAAAACAGCGGCATACGGCATTCCACCGCTTTTTAGCCGTTGATCTTGATTGATTTTAATTATTAAATAATTAAAATCAATCAAATAATTAAAATCAATCAAGATCAACGGCTAAAAAGCGGTGGAATGTGTATGCCCCAAAAATGGTGGCATACCATAAAATTTTCCATTAGGTATATTACAAAGCATCTTCAAATGGTGCAACCTGATGAAGAACTCCATCCCATTCCTCAACTTGAGGCATTCTTACGTTGCATTCCTTTTTCTTTATTATTATGAATTTTATGCTTTTTATGTTTTAATTGAGACACTCGATTATTACTGGAAACTGGTTATTTTTTATTACATTATTTTTTGTTATTTAAGAAGCCGCATATCCAATTCAATCTTGAAATTGGATTTAATTGTCAATAGAAAATCATTCCATCCAAACTAAACCGCAACTGATATTGGATTGGATGAGTATTGGACTCAACCAATTTAACTCATACCAGTAAGACTGCCCTTAACTGGTAGAATGGCTTTTCCCAAACTTTGAACTATGACAATATGACGGGTGATTGTGGTTCTTAATAAGCCAGTTATAATTTCTCTTTCGTTTTCTGCTTCAGTTTTCTTTTCTCTTCTCTTATTTTTACCAAAACAAAAAAAAAAGTGTAACCAGTATCAACACACCAGTTACATACAGAAAAAAGAATTAACACAACCAATTAGGATTCTAATGTCCGGGGAAAAAAAACTAACTCGTATTTTATTAAACTCTACCACGCATATATCAAATTACAACATTCAAACTATACCTTGAATTTTGAAATTTAACATGATGTCGGATGTTTGATCCCTATGAGCAGATATAGCCATATAGGTCAAGCTACAAAATAACCAGCAAAGGCAAACCTTGTGGAATGGATTCAAGTTGCCCTTACACCAACAATTATTAAACTTTCCTTTCAAATTTCAAGGGTCTTGCTCAATCCGTAGCTAGATGGTAGCTTTTGGAAAAATTATTTTGATCAAATCACTTTCATCCGAGAAATACAAGATCAAAATGATCTGCAGTAACTTTGAATACAAAGACACAAACCAATGGCACACGGCCATGCTAGAGGGTGCAAATAAACTTGTAAAAAGGTAACATCAACTACAATACTTAGCCTGTAAGAGCTGAGTTGAGAGCACTATGGACATCAACTCCAATCTGAGCTTCAGCTTTCTCCAAATCAGTTGTGGCCGAGTTCAGCTTCTGAGTGAACTCTTGAAGCCCCTTCTGGACTAAGTTCGCATCAATTCGATCCACTGGTACAGCTTCAACAGCTATTATATCAGCAACGGAATTCGCGTGGATGAAGGCGAAGCCACTGCTGATAAAGTACTTGGTCACATCATTGCCTTCATGAACGGATAGGACACCAGGTTTCAACTCTGCAATGGTTGCAACATGTCCAGGGAGAACACCCATTTGCCCAGTTGTTGCTGGTACTATTACCATGTCAACCTACATCATGGATTCCACTCTTAATTGACTAGTTGAGATTAAATTATCACATTTTCAAGGGAGAGGAATCAAGGTGTAAATCTAGACAACTAAATTGCAAGATACCCACTTCTAATAACCATCAATACTGTTTCATGCTGTGGGGAAAGACCGCAATATATTTTCACAAATTTATGAAGATATTAAGTCCAATAGGTGGAGAGTAGGTTAACTCCAAATGAATTCAAATAAATAAAAGCAAGGAACATAGGGTAAGGTCTCTTGTTATTTGTCATCTGACAAGTATAGTTCTCTTCATTTTGTTTCTCTTCAAGATCTGTGCCTAGCATTCCCTCCAAGTGCATAAAGTTCTTCAATACATGCACTTGGAGATCAAATAAATGCTGGCAACTTAAAATTACCCATACTAAAGCTTCTGTTTATGACAATACTTTATTTTTCCAAAATATCAATACTACGGCAAGTACACTTTTGTAGTAACTTAAATCAAACCAAACAAGTAGATAGTCTACCAGTGTCGAAAGAAACTAGTAAATGATATTTCATTCCCCAATAGTAGCAAATTAATTTAAGCAAAGCTAGCTGTCTAAACAGTAACAGCAAATAACACAAACACGTAAAAAATGCCAGGCTCCCATTATAATCTAATTTTAGATAAGTCACTTTCAATTTACATGAGACAAAAAGCATCAACTACTCACATGTTTAGTTGCATCAGTCCGAGTTACGGATTCCAGAACATGTATAAAATAGCTAAATTAAGAAAGTCCCAATTTGAAAGTATCAAAATTTTACAACAGGGGCAACCACAAAATTGTGGTAACAAAATACAACATCAACTGCTTGAATTAAGAGATCTTATTAACTGCTTGAATGAAGGGATTTTATAGAATGTTTCACTAGTTCGATTTTTATAAAATCAGCCATTCTTTTCAGAATTTATGAAAACTAAGAGAAAAAAAACATGGTTTACCAATAAATGTCCAAATCATGATAGGACAGTCAGATAAGCAAGAGTTTCCACAATAATGTAGATGGGTCAAAATCAGTCACGATATAATTAATAATATTATAGATATACAAAAAAACTACATTTGCAAAGGATTGACGTTGGACAACTAAATCATGATTTCAGCATGAAAGAACTTTCGTGATTCAATCCCTAAAAGACTTTGATGAGAAGAAAAAGCAATAGAAATGAAAGGTGAAAGATGACATGGCTAACCATTTGAAAACTGGGATGATAATTAGTTTATTAGTGGAAAACTATCTGTGTTATGATGTAAAGCATGATAAAATTTTGTTGAGAACTTCTGCTACATTCCTCTATTTCTAATGTTTTATCGGGTAAAGAAAAAGAGAGTTAGGAAGTCATAAGAAATCCTAGAAAATATCTCTGGGCTTGATTGCGCAATGATGCAGACTATCTTTATCAAAGTGAGCCATCCTCTATGCTAGTTACCAATCCAAATTTAACAAATATAATGATAACAATGCTGTACTTAGCAAAAGCATCTCTACTTGCAACTTTGAAACCATATTATATGCCTAGTGCCAAAATCAGATGTGAAACTGCCAAGTTTCAAGAAAAACACACAAAACAGGATCCATGAAGATTCTAGAAGGTTGAGACAGCAACAAAGGCTAATGCATACTACATGAATATAAAGATATCATGTCATTGCTTCCTATCATAAACACTTTGCTCATTTTGACACTATTCAAGCCATAGAGCTAGTTGCTTATGGGAAACAATCTGGCCTTAACTCAATCAAATTGTTGAACCGTGTATATGAAGATTCAACAAAATCTTAAGTTATATGTTGATGACTGCCAAACACGTAGATAAATCAATTTATCTTCCGGAAACAACAAATGCAGCTTATTTTAGTATTTTACAGATTAAATTCGTCGTGCAGACGAGAAAAGAAAAACACATTCCATTTCGATACACAACTAATTGAAAACAAGAACCCTAAACGTAAATGAACTTTTCAAACAGGAGAAGAAATTCATTAAGACAGAGAAATAGAAAGAGAAATGACAGAAAATGACCATGTAAGAAAGAAATTTAGCGGATCATTAAGCAGCCATAGAAGAATGCTCAGAACCGAATCCAATTAGAGCAAAAGTTCACTTACAACATAGGTTGGTCCATTTGAACAATAAACATATTACATGAAAATCGAGTAAATTACCATAGCACCACTCATCGTTAATTCCTTTATGTATGTTTGCTTACCTATAATCCGTTTCGATCGGAACACAGATGATTGCAATTGAAATTATAGGAATCCGTAATCTGTAACCCTATTCCATATTAATTGGTGCATCAGCAGCGAAGTGCCGAGTTATATATAAGGAACCCTAACAGAAAATCAATGCACACAGAAAGAAAGGCAGCTGAAAAGAGGAATAAAGCAAGAATGAGTGACCTCTTTAGCGGAGAGTTCGGAAGCGTAAGGGAGGACGAAGTTGACAGTCAGCTTCGAAGGAAGGGAAGACGGCGTGGCGGGCCGAGGCTTCATGTAAGCCAATGGAGTCTTCGGTGGGTCCACGTTAGGGCTCACTTTCTTCCACGCCTCCACGAACGTCGAATCCTCTACGGGTGCCGCCGGCAGATCCGTGGAGAATCGGCGGGATGTAGCGCCCATGAGCGGGCGGCGGAGGAGGGTAGTTGCTCGGCGGAACATGGTGGTGCGAAGAAACTGGATCGCTCGGTCTCGCAGGGTCGGAGAGAGAAAGCGAGTGTCCTGTTCGTGCGGTTACAGACGGAGCAAGAGGAAGAGAGAGAGAAAGAGGAACAAGTGAATGTCCAAGTGACAATGCTAGTGTTAGCAACAATTTGGGTATTTGGTCATGTGGGCTTCATGTTCCAGCCAGGCCCAATTGTGTTTTCATAATTTGGGCTTTCTATTCTTGCAAGGCCCAATTGTTATTAAAGTGTAGTTTTCACTTTTCAGATGCAGTCAGTCTTAAGTCTTAACTTGTTCCTTCATCACTCTCCATTCTCCAAGGCAGCCCCAAACGGAACCCTAGTCTCATCTGATCCGCCACCGTGGTGCGGTGGTAGAAGGAGGATGAGCGCGGTGAACATCACGAACGTGACGGTGCTGGATAACCCGGCTTCTTTCGTGAGCCCGTTCCAGTTCGAGATATCGTACGAGTGCTTGACTCCTCTGAAAGACGATTTGGAATGGAAGCTGATTTACGTTGGATCTGCAGAGGATGAGACGTATGACCAGTTATTAGAGAGCGTCCTTGTTGGTCCCGTCAACGTTGGAAACTACCGCTTTGTTTTACAGGCAGATCCACCGGACCCTTCCAAGATTCGTGAAGAAGATATAATCGGCGTGACGGTGCTGCTCTTGACGTGCTCTTATCTAGGTCAAGAATTCATTCGTGTTGGGTATTACGTCAACAATGATTATGATGAGGAGCAGCTGAGGGAGGAGCCTCCACCGAAGGTGTTAGTTGAGAAGGTTCAGAGGAACATTTTATCTGATAAACCTAGAGTCACCAAGTTCCCCATCAATTTCCACCCTGAAAATGAAGACCAACCTGATCCAGCTCCACCTGAGAACCCTTCTGAAACTGGACAAGATCCACTGCCTCCTGTAGATTCTGATCCCTCAAATGATAGGGATAGTTAAGATTTTGTAGTTGCTGTATGAAGGATTTGTTTCAAAATTCAAAATACTTGTAACGCGGGGAAACCACTTTCAATATGATAGCCATTAGCAACCAAAATGCATGTTTGCCTTTTCACTCTGCATTTATTTTGGATTACATATTTGCACATTCTTACATTATCAACACAGCTGCAATAATCTTAAAAGTATACTACCTATGATAATTGTACACAAAAAATAAAAATCAACCACATGTATAAAATACAAAATACACCTTAAAAATAATTTAATACACAAATGTTTGATGGCTGACTCATTTGGCATTCAAGATTACATACATGTGAAGATCAAACTTGGGATCCTTTTCACAATCCTAACAACATCTTGAGCAAAAGTGTTTCCTAATGCCAACCCAGCAACAAGTCCACCCACATATCCAATTATAATTATGCTCCAATTGAATTCAAAGGAAAATCCTGACTCAGTGTCTTGATCACCATCAACAAGTGCTTGTAGTGGAGGTCTTGAATGATCTTGGCATTTCTTCAGCAATTGAATTCCACATAGACCTTGGTTTCCCTCAAATGATTTGCTTTCAAATGTGGAAAATTGCCTACTCTCTGGTATAGGACCTGAGAGATTGTTGAAGGACACATTAAAGAAATCCAAGAAAGTTAGCTCTGTGAGTTGTTGAGGAATTTTTCCTAATAGGCTATTGACAGGAAGGTCCAACACTTCAAGATTTGAAAGCTTTCCCAAGGAAGATGGAATGCTACCAGTAAGCATGTTATTTGACAAGTTGAGCATAACAAGACTCTTTAAACTTCCCATGATCTCTGGAATCTCGCCATAAAACTTGTTACACGATAGATCGATGGCTACCATGTAATGAAGATATTGAAACCCTGTGTAATTTCTGACAACACCTTTGCTAGCCATTGTGAATAAGAAAAAATCAAGATCATACCAACATTTTTTACCATAGTAAATATTATTCTTGAAATGTTCTTGACTTGTGTTGGAAGCTGTCATGGATTTGAATCCCTCGATTAGTTTCGAGGGCAAGTTTCCAGAAAAATCATTGTGAGAAAGATCAATTATGTGAAGTTTCGGAAATGAGCATTTTCCTGGGCACTTTATAGTTCCATGGAATTTGTTTTCACTTAAATTAATCACTTTTAACTCAGGAAGATAACCTAACCAGAATGGAAATGAATCATTGAAATGGTTATGACTCACATCAAGAAACTCTAGCATTCTACACTTGACCAATTCTCTTGGCAATAATCCATGCAAATTGTTATAACTGAAATCAATTATTCTAAGTGAAGCTCCCACCATAAGAGTTTGAGGAATGTGGCCACTCAAGTTGTTCCCTCTTAGATTTAAAACATGGAGGGACTGACTCAAGCCTCCCAAACATGGAGGAATCTTGCCAACCAAATTGTTGTAAGATAAGTCGAGACGCACCAGGGATTTCAAATTGCAGATCAATGGAGATATTTCTCCTATCAATGCATTGTTGGAAACAACCAAACTCATGAGACTTGTTTTATTCCACATCCAATTTGGTATTGTGTTTATGCTATTGTCTGGAATGTAAAGGTCTATCAACTCTTGCAGATGTTGTATGAAATTGGGAAACAAAGCTAGATTGCATGAAGCTAAGTTCAATGCTTGAATCTGAGAAAAAGTCATATTATTGGAAGTGATATTCCTTTCAAGAAATGTCAATCTATGCCCTGAGCCACCTAACCCAAGTGCATTAAGCCTTTTGAGATTCAAAAGCATGCCAAGTTCTATTTTTCCTTCCAACAAATTTTCAGAAAGATTAAGAGTTTCAAGATTTTCCAACTTGAAGAGGAACTGTGGGATTTCACCATGAAGTTGGTTATCACCAAGATTTAAGTGAATCAAATTGGTTAGATTCATTATCCAGGTTGGGATTTCTCCTGTCAAATTGCATGAACCCAATCCTAACCACTGAATTGGAGGAAGGGTTGTTGCATTGACAACAATGTTTTTGGATGTGAGTAAAGAAAATTTGTTGTCAGATAAATCAAGAGTACTAAGATGTTTTAGTTTCAAAAACATGTCAAGTGCTAGTTCCCCTTCAAAAAAGTTATTCCACAATGAAAAGTATTCAAGATTCTCAAGTCTAAAAAGAGTGTGTGGGATTTCACCATAAAAGCTATTATCTTCAAGAGCCAAGAGAACTAAATTGGTTAGATTCCCAATGGATGTAGGTAGTGTACCCTTGAGATTTTGGTTGTATCCCAAATTCAAACTTGTCAAGTTTGGAAGATGGAAAATTCCAATTGGAAATTCACCATAAAGTTCGCATTGGCGAAGCTAGAGCTTTTGTAGAGATGTAAGGTTTGTGAATGTGTCAGGAACAGGTGATGAAATAGAAACACAATTAAGACGAAGTTGTTCGAGTCGAGTTGAGTTTCGAATCAAGGCTCTTAGAGTTGATATCTTGAGCTGCAAATGGTTGGTTGGTTGGAACATTAGGAAATGGCCCAAGAGTGTAGCTACGTAAATCAAGGGACAACAAGTTGGACAAATGTGAAAGTTGAGGTGGGACTTGGCCAGAGAATGTGATCTCATCACCATGAGAAAGATTCAAATGCCTTAGCTTCGAAAACTCGCCGATTCTATGTGGAATTCGAGAACGGTTGAAGTCGTTGTCTGAGGGGTCTAGACTTCGAAGGTGGACGAGCGAGAAAAGGGTGCTATTGTCATCAATGGAACCATGGAGTTGGCTGCTGCTAAGATCAATGGCAATGACATAACCTGTGAGCTTGTCACATTGGATGCCATGCCACAAACAGCAATCTGTGGTTGGAATCCAAGTAGTTGTTTTAGGATAACTTGAAGAACTGTAAGAAGCATACTTACTTACTTCAAAGCTTTCCTTGAATTGCAACAAGGCCTTGTCTTCTTCTTTGTGACATTCATGGTGACTTGGCACATGGGAAGGTAAGGAGTGAAGTAGAAGAAATTGTATTGACAAGAAAACAAGAAGAGAGCATAATAATTCCATTGTATCTAAAGAGGTTTTGACAGAATGCAAATTTTCAATATGAGATAGATGAAAAAGATTGGCACACAGCCATTGCTTTTTATAGACAATGGAGGAGCATCCACCATGTTGATCTATAACAATTAGCAATTGGAATTAAAAATTATTCTTCGATCTAAAGTAATATATATATATTAACTTACTAGTTGTTATGATGATATAATTTTTTTTATCAATGAAAACGAGACACACGCAGAGAGTTGAGCCGTGTGGGTAATAAAAAAAATGATCCCATTATGGCCTATAGGGCATTCATTTCATGTTGATTCTTTTCTACCAGATTATCTCCACAAATTCTATGTCAATTTTCGCAGTTATTAAAAAAAAAAAAGAAGGGAAGGGCTGGATCTATATGAGCAAAGCTCAATTGTATTTGTATATCAATTGATTCAATTCTTTGGTCAAGTTTGAAGCACTTTTCTCTGACATTATTAGACTTGAAATATATTAGTATTCATAGTTGTTAAACTCTAGTATTAATTCTTAAACTCTTACGAGTTTACGAGTTTAGATAGTGAAATCGAGTCAACTCGGCACTAAACTCGCATCCCAGTAAACTCGGCTGAACTCGTGTAAACTCAGATAAACTCGCTTAAACTCACGAGTTTTATGAGCGAGTTAGTGAGTTTGAAATTTGACCCAATTTTACCCAAAACAATGTCATATTGCCAAAAAAGAAGACTTTTCTTTAAGAGTTAGAATTAAAAAATTATTGACCTACTCACACCCACTTCTCTTTGCACCAAATTTGTATCTTGTGTGTTATATGTTATTGTATTTATTGCATAATTGATAATTATCATTTGAATTATAAAAATATACCACTAGTTTAGCTTATTATGTGCTTTAAAATTAAATTTTTTATTTTGAATGTCTCGATTTGAGATTATTTATGATATATTTTTATTTTTATATAATAGGTAAACTCGTACGAATTTACGAGTTAACTCGCAAGTCGAGTTTAGGTTGACTTTACGAGTTTACTTAAACTCGGGAGTTTAATAACCTTGTTAGTATTTACTATTTAGTAGAGAGTGGTACAAAAGTTCATTGGGGCAATTTGGTTGAAAACTTTACCTCGTGTTTCGTAGATGCATTGAGTTGTGTTTTCTTAGAAGAAATCATAGAAACGTGTTTTTCCAATCAAATCTCAAAAGCATCAAAATTGCATCTTTTTTGAAAAGTTGTCCCATTTTGCATAAGGATAAGAGGGAGAAGGGATGCTGCTTCTACTTCTTCAGAAGCTTCTAGTTGTGGAAGAAAACATTCAGCTCCTGTGGGAAGAAAAAACTTGTTCTCATTCAGCCATTCGGAAAATAAAACTACATTTACAATCCTCATTCCTCAGTTATTATTAATTTCCACAAGTGCCATTCTGCTAAAAATATTTGTTTTACATCTACAGAATTAATTAAGTAGCATTTATTGTGTAACCACAAAATTAATCATCTAGACGGACCCTGCCATGGATTATAACTCTGGACTTACCGTTTTTCTTTTAGTAATATTCTAGACAAATCAATTTTTACAGTTATTTAATAAAAAAAGGGAAAATGATATTTGTATCTCCGATTTTTTTAAAATTGTACAAATGTACTCCTGATCTTTGTGAAATACTTAAGTGTCCTTCACCTTTGAAAAAACGAAACATTGAAACCCCTCCATTAGTTTTACTAATCAGTTGACTACGGAAAATGCATAGGTGGCAAGAACGGGCTCCAAATTGCTGTTACAGTGTCCAGCTCATCAAGAGTTGAATCTCATCTCCTTCTCTGAACCTCCTTCTGTCACTGTATTATCTTCTTCCTCACTTTGCTTATCCAGAAAATAGCACAAGAAGCATCTCAGAGCAACACACTCTCCCTCCAAAATCGAAATCTAAAATGCCAGTTCTGCACCCCATTGCTCCTCACTCCAAAATTCAAATTTTTTCCACATTTCCACTCACCTAATCTTCAACCTTGCGTTCACGCAGAAAGTAACTCTGATGAGGTGTTTGCTTTAGATGTAGAGAGTAAATCAGATCCACATCTTCCAACTTCCCTAAAATCTGACCAAAAATGAAAAATTGAGTTCAAATAATATCTCATTTTAGATAATGATACTTTAACATCAGTTTGATGCGTACACCACCTTTTTCTCTTGCACAAAGTTGAAAACTAGGATATAAGACACATAGAGAGCTAGATAAAGAGACCCAAAAAAAAATGTGGGCCAAATATGTGAACATCTTTGAGCACAATATCTTACCTTTGTTCTGTGCCAAAGTTGCTTTATATTAGTAGATTGTACTTTTTGGAAAATTATCCCATGTTCACTGACAAAAACTGGAACATGATGTTCTATGGTACGGTTAGGTTGCCAAGAGACAATTTGTCATTTAGCAACTATTGTAATGTCCAAAATGGCCTCATTGAAGTAGTAAATTCTGGTAAATGACCAGCTGAATTTTACAAGCTAGTTGGTCAGCTTAAAATTTTATGTTGATTCAATTGAGGCACATGACAATGTCCTCTATCGGCGTGCGCATGCAAAAATTCATATTAAAGTCAATCACACTATATGTATTAATTAATTAAATATTAAACTAATTATTACATTTTTTATTATTAATTAAATTTTTTAGTGAGTATTTTTTAGTTTATTCTTTATTGAAAAAGTCTTAATATTCAATATATTGATGATGATGGTAGATGAATTACGGATGATAATTCATATATTATGTGGGAGATCACTTTTATTCTATTTAGATGATAATGTTTTTTAATTTCGAATGATAATTTTTTTAAAAATTTTATATGATAATTTAATTATTAGCTCCCTAAAGACTCATAATGTTGATTTCATAACACTGATATTCTTTATTTTATATTTTCTAATAACCATAACTTAAGTTAAAGTAACAAATGAAAAAAAGAAAAAATATTTTTAAAACTAATGAAGATAAGATTTTTATATGTTTCTTAAAGGATGCCGTTTAATTCATGTCACTACGATAATTTAGTTTTTAGTCTTTGCACTATTTTTTTATTTAAGTTAGAATGCATTTAAAAGATGGGTAAATGCATAAGATAGATTATTTGAAATAATAGATAAAAAATAAATATTCAAAATAACAAAGAATGAATTATTTAAAATAATAGTATTAATTCAATAATGATAATAAATAAGATTATCAGTTGTTTATTGGTTAAAAATATATCAGTCATTAATATTTTTTTTAATAAAAATTTTCAGTTAATAAATAAGATAAAAATAAAAATAGAAACGTTTAATAAAAATTTATAAATAAAAATATTAATTCAATTAAAAATTACAAACACAGATAACAAATTGTAAGTTAATGATGAGTATATTTTTAAGCATAACTTTTCACTATAAAAATGTGATTTTATTTGGTTCTAAGAAAATTATTTTCGTTCAATTATTAGTTTCTCCAAAATTATTTTTATTCTTTTTAAAATCAAATAAATTAAATTTAAATTCGGATTCGAGCCTCTCCCTCAACATATTTTTTGTAAAAAAAAATGAATAATGTATTGTTTATATATCTAATGTTTACGAGAAGTTTCAAAAATACTCCTAAAATTTAATTTGGTTCAATTTTACCCTTAATATTTTCGATTTGTTTTAATTATACCTTTAATCGTTCAACTCTTTGTGCAAGGGAAACTTCGGCTAGGGGTATAATTGAAACCAATCGAAAACGTTAGGGATAAAATTGAACCAAATTAAACGTTAGAGGTATTTTTAAAATTTCTCACAAACATTAGAGACATAAACAATACATTATCCAAAATAAATTGAATTTAAAATTGTCAATTTAATCATTTATTAATATAAGAAAAGAAGAGGGATGATGTCTTGAAGTTTTAAGGAATTCATTTTTGATCCAGAGAAATTTTCTTTGGTCAACAAATTTAATTTAGTGTAACCATTTTCATCTCCATTGAGTATTTTTTTTTATTCACCTCACCAAGAGTGAGAAAGAAAAAAAAAAAAAAAAAGAAGAATGAAGGGAAAGAGGGACAACGCCATTGGATTTGGGAGACGCTACCACTATCAATGAGAGTGAAAGTGAGAGAAGAGTATTAATGAGAGAAAGTGGAGATAGATAAATTGTGAAAATAAAGTAAGTAACGAGTGAGACAAACAAATAAGGATAGCTGGCATTATTTTTTTGGATTTAATTATAAACTTTTAAATGGTAGGAATTAAATTGTAATTTTTTAAAAAAATTATATGAACTAACTATATAATTAATCTTGAAATAAAAATATACTATAAAATATTTTGCAAAATCAAACTATTTTAAAATGGTAAGGACCTAATTGTAATTTTTTTACAATACAAATACTTAATTATAAAATTTTAAATTATAAGAATTAAATTGTATTTTGCTAAAATTGTAGGAACTAACTATATAATTCAATCTAATTTTAAATTTTAGTTAATTAGCATAACTCTTTCCAATTTTATTTAAAAACAGTTTTATGTTATTTAATTGCCAGAATAAATTTCTATATAATTATCAAGTTAAATAACTAAATTTGCTTAAAATTTGTGAAATTGGCATGGAAAAGTCTCTGATAATTTTAGTGTACTTGCTACTAGTTTAAATTGCATAAGTACAATAAAAAATATTGGATGAATATATTTATTGTACTTTATAATTCATTTCTTAATTCTTTTTGTTCTTTTTATTATCATATACTGTATATTTCATGCTATCATTGCTATGTATTGCAGATGATTATTATTACTTCAAAAGAAAAGAAAAATAACATTTATTTAATTTAATAATATTAGCAATAATAAGTTTGAGTAATATTAAAAATGTACTTAATAAATTATTAATTTAAGTGTAAACTAGAACAAATATAATTTAGAATGATTTATCAAAATAATTTTCTTGGCATTAAATTAGTTAATTTATCAATAAATTATAGAAGCTGTTAAGATAACAATAGCAATTATGAAAAAAAGGAAAAAAAAAAAAACAATTATAAAATGTTCCTTAAGTTGGCCCAACCGTGATTTGGCTTGGCTCGGCTTTGCACCAGTCAAAGCTGGGATAATTCAGCTTGGGTGCGTGGGCAAACAGGACATCCTCTACCTAATATATGGCACAACTTTTCACTCGATATTAGGTCATGAACACTAGCGATTCCTCTCCACTATAATCCATATGACTTACATCTGCACCCTTCTAATATTATAAATTAAATCTGGATGGTGCCAACACACGGAACATCACGCTCCTAGCAAGTACACTGCCATATGTGAACACCTTCCTTTACTTTTATTTCAACAATTTCATATGACTGACAGGGGCAGAGTTTTCAAAGGACACTCACTCCAATGAAGGACTTTCAATCATCTAGGAAGGAAGTTGAGGGCAAGAGAAAGATTCACGCTAAGTACACTCATACAATTTGGATTAGTTGGAGATTCATCATATACAATTTGTCTGCCCACTTCTTGATACAAATCATGCATTTGCAACCTACCACACCGATCTAGCAAGTGCTTGTCTTTAGTTGTGATTACTATTCTGCTCCCTGACCCAAACCAATCTTCCTTTGCTAAATTTTCCAATTGCTTTTCCTCACTTATATCAGCAAGAACAATAAAAGAATTCTTTTTGCACAAAGAGGTTTTCATTATTCTTTTCCCTGACTTCTATATCATGAAAGACGTGGATCTGAGTTGCAAAGACGCGGATTTGAGTTGCTCTTTGCATCTAAAACAAACTCCTACTGAGTTACTTTTTGTCTGAACGTAAGGGTGATGATTAGGTGAGTGGAGTAAGCAAAGTGGGGAAGAAGAAGATACTGTACTGAGAGAAGGAGGTTGAGATAACAAAATGAGACTCAACCGTTGTTGAGCTCGACACCGTAACGGCAATTTGTAACCCGTTATTGTCACCTATGCATTTTCCGTAGACAGCTGGTTAATCAAACTAACGGTTTTTTCGAAGGTGAGAGACACTTACGTATTTCACAAAGGTCGATAGTATATTTATACAATTTTAAAAAAGTCGATGGTATAAATGTCCTTTTCCCGGTTTAAAATAAGGTGAGTAATACTTCAAAATTCAAATGAGTGCTTGAAAATTTTTAGTCAAATATTTTAGTTTTTAATAATTTTTAATTATCAAATCAATTGTTAAACTTTTATTTTGTCAGATAAATTTGTCGCCATATCAGAATGTTCGTCTATATGGAGTGATTAATTAGAAAAGTTTTAAAAAGTTTAAGAATTGTAATTTTTTTTATGCCCAACGTAATTCACCAAAAAAAAAAAGTTATATACAACTAAAAGTATAGCAAAATTGCAACAATCGCAGCCAACAAGTTCGGATCTCATCCAGGTTCAAATTATCTCACTTCTTTACATTATCTGAAAATCAAATCAAAAGAAATTCGATGCATTCATTGGCATTTTAAGCATCTGCACGAGCAAAATGAAGCATGCAAAATTACAGTAAACGATAAATGTGTCAAACTATTCACCATACAGCGAAGATTCTGCTTACAGTGTCAAACTATTAAGACCTTGCTCAACTTTCACTGGCTAGATAGCAGCTCTTAAAAATTTTATTTCATCAATTCACATTCCATAGTGAAATACATTATCAAAATGTTGTTTAGCAACTAGACAACTCAATGACCTGCCATCAGACCAGATTGGGGGAAGGGGGCAAAATAAACAAATTAAAAAAATAAAATAAAAAGACAAAATTATTGCAGTACTTAGCCTGTAAGAGCTGAGTTGAGAGCGCTATGGACGTCAACTCCAATCTGAGCTTCAGCTTTCTCCAAATCAGTTGTGGCTGAGTTAAGCTTCTGAGTGAACTCTTGAAGTCCCTTTTGGACTAAGTTTGCATCAATTCGGTCTACTGGTACAGCTTCAACAGCTATTATATCAGCAACGGAATTCGCATGGATGAAGACGAAGCCACTGCTGATAAAGTACTTGGTCACATCATTGCCTTCATGAACGGATAGGACGCCAGGTTTCAACTCTGCGATTGTTGCAACGTGTCCAGGAAGAACACCCATTTGCCCAGTTGTTGCAGGTACTATTACCATGTCAACCTACACATGGATTCCAGTCTTAGTTAACAAGTTAAGATTAAATTATGACATTTTCAAAGGAAGAAGAATCAACAGTTTTACTTATTGATTTTTTTCTAGACATCTGCAGCCTCAACTATGATGGAAAGGAACCTAGGGGAGCTTAAAGCACAAGAATAAAAAAGAGAGAATCCATGGCGTCAATCTAGATAACTAAATTGCAACAGATGTTGGAAGTCACCCGCTTCTAATAACATCAGTACCATTTCATGATGTGGTGGTGATACCGCAATATATTTTCAAATATTTATGAGGAAGATATTCAGTCCAATAGATGAAACACTAGTTTAATACCAACCGAATTCAAATAAATAGATGCAAGAGACAATGTGTGGGCAGTAAGATAGGGAAAGGTATGGTAAATTTCTCTTGTTCTTTGTATTTTGACAACTGACAAGCATAATAGTTATCTTATCCCATTTTGTTTTTCTTCAAGATCTGTCCCTAGCATTCCCTCCAAGGCTCCAAATGTATAAAGTCCTTAAATATATGCTAGCAACTTAAATTACCAATACTAACTCTTCTGTTTATTAGAATACTTTATTTTTCCAAAATATTGACAATACTGCAAGTACTCTTTTGTAGTCACTGAAATCAAACAAAAATATAGATAGTTTACCAGTGTCAAAAGAAATTACTATATGGTATTTCAATCTCCAATACTAGCAAATTAATTTAAGCAAGGCTGGCTGTCTTAAGAGCAACAGCAAACAACACAAACCAGAGGAAATGCTAGGCTCCCATTTTTAGATAGCACACTTTCAATGTACCTGAGCCACAATAACTATATTAAGGAAGATTGTCACTGAATTTAAAAGGATTACAATTTTACAACAGTGAAAGAGATGTTAATAACTGCTTGAAGGCAGGGATTTTATAGTATGTTTTACTAGTTGCATGCTTATAAAACCAGCCACTCTTTCGACAATTTATGATAACTAAGAGGAAAAAAATGGTTTACTAGTAATTGTTCAAATTGTGAGAGGGAAGTCAGATATGCAAGATTTTCAGCATGGAAGGACTTCCATGACTTGATCCCTAGAAGAGGCTGATGAGAAGAAAAAGCAATGAAAACATGAAATATAACATCAACCATTTCATGATAGTGAAAAAATGAAAGGTCAAAGATGACATGGTTAGTAGTTTATATGCCTGGTGCATAGGTCAGATCTTACTGGTGAGGTTTCAAGAAAGGTATACGAAATGGGATCTATGAAGATCCTAGAAGAACAAAGGTGATAGACAGCAACCAAGGCTAATGCGTTTTTTCCCAATTCATGGGGTATGCTACATGAGTATATAGAGATCACATATTGCTTTCAATCATAAATATTGGCCCATTGCTTATTTTTACACTATTCAAGCTATATGAAGATGCAACAATGTGCTCTATCACAATAAAGTCTTATCCTATTAGGTGGGATCGGCTACACGACATTGGGCTCTATCATATATTATATTTGCATTGAGATCATTCACATATATATCTCACCTAACCACTTCATGCATAGTCCTTTTAGGTCTACATCTACCTCTAACCATAACTCTATTTTCCATTTGATCCACCCTTCACACTAGATGCTCTATCAGCCTTATTCCCACATGTCTAAACCACCTAAGACAAGATTCTTACCATCCTTTTTAACAATGGGTGCTTCTCCAAGACTCCAACTTTATCTCTCACATTCTCATTCTTATTCTGTCTATACATGTATGACTGCTCATCATCAAAGCATCATCATTTCGGTAACACTGAACTTATGTTCATGTTCACCCTTTGCTGCACAACACTCCATCCATACAACATAACGGGTCTAACAACAATGCCATAAAAATTATCCTTAAATTTTGGAAGGATAAATAAAACAATTTATGTTATGGAAATAACGAATGAAGCTTATTAGGCTCCACAGTAGAATTAAATCCCAGGCAGAAAGAAACAAGAGCACTTAAATACAACATAGAAAAGAACCACATATTCCATTTCAATAAACAAGTAGCTGAAAACAAGCATACTAAATATAACGTAAGAATAATGAAACCATATAAATGGAACAACCAGAACAAAAAAAATCGAGCATTTAATTATAATTCATTAAGACACAAAAAAAAAAATACAAAGAGAAAGAAGAATAAGGAAACCTGCAAATCAGAAAATGAACATGCAAAAGAGAAATTCAGCGAATCAATGCACACATAAAGAAAGGGAGGTGAAAAGAGGAATAAAGAAAGTATTCCTGACCTCTTTAGCGGAGAGTTCGGAAGCGTAAGGGAGGACGAAGTTGACAGTCAGCTTCGAAGGAAGGGAAGTAGGAGTGGCTGGCCGAGGCTTCATGTACGCCAATGGAGTCTTCGGTGGGTCCACGTTTGGGCTCACTTTCTTCCATGCCTCCACGAAGGTCGAATCCTCTACGGGTGCCGCCGGCAGATCCGTGGAGAATCGGCGGGATGTGGCGCCCATGAGTGGGCGGCGGAGGAGGGTGGTTGCTCGGCGGAACATGGTGGTGCGAAGACACTGGATCGCTCGGTCTCGCAAGGTCGGAGAGAGAATGCGAGTGTAGTGTTGGTGTGGTAACAGACGGGAGCGAGAGGAAGAGAGAGAAACAGGAAGAAGAAGAAGCGAATGTGGAAGCAAGAATGGGTATAGTGCCCAACAATTCGGGTATTTTCTATGTGGGCTTTCTGTTGTAGCAGGCCCAATAGTAACTTTGCTTCTTTTAGAGAAAACAAAAACTATGAGTTTAGTATACGATAAGACTTAAGATATTAATTTGGACCTGATGGGTTTTGGATATCCTAAAAAAACTATGAATTTTGTAGTACATCCAAAAATAAAAGCGAACTTGCTTTATGAATACTAGAGTATTAATAGGTATAAGATGGTTTTTTAGCGCAGAAAAATATTTTAATTCCCCAAATGCACATGCCGTATTTTATTTTCAAAATACGCATTAACATTTCGCCTGCTCCACCGGTGAAATGAATTTTAGCTTCACTTCGCCGAAGCCAAGGGAGAGATGGCCACCTACCAGCTACACTTGCGCCCATATCGCTCCCTTGGCTTCGGCAAAGTGAAACTAAAATCCATTTCACAGGTGGAGCAGGTGAAATATTAATGCGTATTTTTTGAAATAAAATACGACATGCATATTTGGGGAATTAAAATTTTTTCTCTGCGTAAATGAGTAAAAAATCCGGTATAAGACACACATTTAAATATGTGAAATAATAATATATTAGAAATGAGATGAAATGTTAAGTATAATACATTTAAACTAAAAGATTGCGGGTTTGATTCTTAATTTTAATAAAAATAATTTTTTATTCATTATATGGTTAAAGGTATTTTTGCAAAAAAAAAAATTGAACATCAATTTTTCTCTCCCATTATATAGCATAGATTAAGTTGAGGGCGAATTCTACTGTGTATGTAGCAAATTGGACATACATGTGTATGTGAGTTGTTGTTTCAATGACTGTGCAACATGTGGAGGTGAGAGGGGGGACAAGCAGCTGTTGTGAACTGCTGTGACAGACATAAAACTACCACAAACAGTAAATTATGCGGGTGATTATAAGATTGGGCAATGGTCTGTCATTAATGGAAAGTATATTAGGGTTGTTAATTAAGGTACTATTGAATAGGTTTGGACCTGAATATGTTAAAAACTTTTTATCTTTTTGTTGTTGCTGAGAGTTTTTCAAGGTTGGACTTGATTAGAATCGTAAGTGGAGCTTTTGAAATTTGTATCTTCAACTTGGATGGGATTTATGTAGCTTAAATATTTTTGTGTCCAAAATTATGAGTTTGGATCTTGGAGCAATAAGTTTGTCATATTGTAACGAACCCGTTTGGAGAAAAAATCTAACAAAATTATTAATAAAAATATTTTATATATATTTTCTCAAATCAAATAAAATTCAACAATCACACGGTAAAAAATTAAAAAATTTTTAAAAAAACTTCATGATTCATTTTAAATAAATATATATTTTAATTTTGAAAAAAGCTCAACAATCTTGGTGCATGAATTGACCTACATTTTTGGTGGACTTGTGTGTAATTTTAAAAAAAAAATTGGTCATATGGGAGATGCAGTATTTTAAATAATTTGAAGTCTCCATGTATTTTATTCGATGAAGTTGAATCAAGTGATTTATTTTTATGCCAAAATAAAAAATAATTAGAATGATTTTATATTTTTATGAAAATAAGTTATTTGATTGCACATGATTGGATAAAATAGATATGTACCTAATATTATTGGAGTAATTATTTATTTATGAAATTTAAATTAATGTATTATGTTTGTCTATACTAATATTATGGAATTATGTAATTTTAAAATTAGATTGATTCAGTCATGATGTCATGGAATATGATAAGGTTTTTATAAAAGAAAAAATAATAAATAAATAAAAATATACATAAAAGATTTTGGAGTAAACAAAAATACACATCAAAGATTTTGAAATAGGCAAAAGTACAAAAAAAATCAATCATAAACAAAAGTGTTTGAAAATGTGAAAATTAGTTTTGTTATTATAGATATAGTTTCTGTATTAAACAAATCATTTACTTGAAAAAAGTTTTATTTTTGAATTGATCATGGATATCAGTATAGTAATAAGTAGGTTGCATTTATTTAATGTAGGTATTTACTAATTTGAAAATTAGTTTTTCAATTATAATTATAATTTCTTCAAGAAAAAATTTAAGCTAAAATCAGTCCGAGCGTTATTTTATAGGTGTGATGTTATTTTATTTTTGTCATCATGTTGGGGAAAGAAACATTTTGTAATGTTTAATCATATACAATGTTTCGTTTTTTCGTCTAAACCCTATACAACGATCAATCCACCCCAACACAATTTCGGACTCCAATCTCGTATTCTTGTTCATGACTTAAAAAAAAAAAACCAAAATATAGGCCCAATCCCTCTCACATTAATAGACCACATTAATCATCATTAAATTCATTGTTATTAACTACCCCGTTACTTTCAATAAGCCGACATAACGGGGTCAATCTTTATCTCAGTACTAATCCATGCCCTGCTTGTCCCACCTCTCACCTCCACATGTTGCACAACCATTGGACAATATCTCACATACACATGTATGTCCAATTTGCCACATACAAAGTAGAATTCGCTTTAAGTTGATACAAAATAGAATGAAGAAATGGCATCAATTCATTGAATGAATTTAAAAAGATAATGTTAGAGTTAAAAAAAAAAAATGGTATTTTTATCACGCAAAAAAATAAAAGTATAATATTCCAATAATACTTACATGAATTTTTTTTAATATAAAATCACATCCTCGTGAATTGTTAGATAATTCGATTAAACATTTTAGTTAAACATATCTAACTTCTCTAATATTAGTTATAATTAGAAGTAGCAAAAATTGTAATAGTAGGTGGATATAAAAGTTGTAAATTCAATTTATCATCAAATACAATATAAAACACTTATTTTATACTTTTATATCTTTTATGTTCCATTTTCAGTTTTATGTCTTATTTTGCTCTTGAACTAGACGCATCCTATCCTTAATTATCTGGGACACGTAATTAATAATTAATAATTAATAATAAGTTTAATTTGAAAGTGTGGAGAAAACTGGAACTAACTAATAAGATTGACCTTCTTAATGTAAAATTCTTTTGATTGTTATTTTCTTTATAACAACTAGAATCATATAGTTATAATTTATGATACTCTAACGATTTTTTTATTTATTTCATATACGACAATGCTAGATAACCAATAAAAAATCAATTAACATTAACTAACAACTTAAATTGAATGTTATATATTTTAGGTTTCGAATGTTATATTTTAAAAAAATACAAAGTTGACTAATTGTTGCTTTAGGTTTCGAATGTTCTATGATTTTCATTATGGATGTTCTATAAACAATAGTTATGAATATTTTATTTTTTTTATTAATTAATTTATTGATTATAAAATTATTGATTACCCGTACTTTTTCTATTTTTTTTGCGAAGACTAATTCATCTTGAATCATTATGTGATGATCCTTTAGCTACTCAATTATGAACTATCTCTACTAATCATAAATCATTAACCTAAATTTTCTGGATAGAAAACCAATCCTAAATTAAATAAAGCAAAAATAAAACCTAGAACTAAAATCATGTGCAATATAATTAAGAATATATATATATCCAAAAAGCATTCATTACAGCATACAACATGATATAATCAAATATGGATACAGGACAACAAAAAAAAAATGGATACAAGATACAACTGTTTTGATATGTAATATTGTCATATAGAACATTTACTATTGATTTTTTTTTTTTTTGGACATATACTATTGATTATTAAAGACAGAGAAAAGTAGGTAAGAACAGAAAAAGCAAAAATCTTGGTAGTCCTTTCATTTCATGTGGATCGATCGGATCCGAGTCCCTCTTTATTAAAATTTAGGTTACCAAAAGTTTTAATTTCTAATGATGATGATCTAAGTTTTTGCGTTTGGAATCTCAGTATCCATTGCTGTTTGGACAAGTAAACAAGGATTCCCAGACAAACCCTCCAAAAAGATAGAAAAGAAACAATATATTTCTGTATAATTATACATATTAATTCATACATTCTATTTTAGCATTAACTTAGTATATTCTAATATAATGAAAAATCAAATAAATCTAATTTATTTATTTATTTATTTTAGCCATTTATGTTAGATAATATTGTAATTTTGTATATATTTTATTACTTGGCATATGTAGATATTGTGTGAATAAAATATGAGAGATTAGTATTAGAATTAGGAAAGGAATATAGTCATATAGATGAGAAATTATATGACAATTACATGCAGTTAAATTTGTTTAAATATTTTTTTCTCAATATATCTCCGAACCGATAAGTCAAAGACTAATTATTTATGAATTTGAGTTTCATTTAAAAAATTTTGTTATTTAAGCAGATTAATAAGCTAATTACTAGACAAACTCAAATTGATTAATTTGCTTAAATATTTATAGAGGTATTTGGTAGACTCATGCTAAATTGGATTTCAGTTAGGTCGTTGGGCGCCTGTTATCCTAAATCGTTCCATGGTTTTTAATTATTTGGGTATGTTGACTCGTGGTGGGTTCATAACACATCAGTCCAAATTTGAATATTCTGTATCTTATTATAATTTATATAAATTATTAAACTAATAGAAGATAAATTTTTTTTGGAACAATCCGACAAATTTGCTTCCAATAATTTTTTATTATAAAAAAAAATCATGCTCACTGCACAACTGGTTTTAACAATCAAGTATAAAACCAAGTGGTTTTAACAAGGTGCGTGCTTGACAAGCCCACCCTCACCACCAAGGTGCGTGTTCACACGCTCTCTTTAACCTTTTCATCGTTGTCGTCGTCTTCTTCATCATTGCTGTTGTCGTCTTCTTCATCATCCTCCTTCGACGTCGTCGTCTTCTTCATCATCTTCCTTCTTCGTCGGCGTCTCCTCATCCTCCTCCTCCTACTTCGTCGTCGTCGTCTTCATCATCTTCCTTCTTCTTCTTCTTCTTCTTCTTCCTGATTCAAGATTTGATTGGGTTGCTTGATATTTGTATGCATTCTGGATGGTTATCTGTGTGTATTCTGGGTTAGTTTCATCGTTCTTAGTTTTTTTTGCTTTTAATTGTATGAATGAAGATTTGATTGCGTTGCTTGTTATTTGTGTGCATTCTGGATGATTATATGTGTGCATTCTGGATGGTTATTTGTGTACATTCTGGATTAGCTTCATTGTTGTTAGGTTTTTTTTTTGCTTTTGCATGATTCAGTATTTGATTGGGTTGCTTGATATTTGTGTGCATTCTAGATGGTTATTTGTATGCATTCTGAGTTAGCTTCATCGTTCTTATGTTTTTTTTCTTTTAAATGCATGAATCAAGGTTTGACTGCGTTGCTTGTTATTTGTGTGCATTCTGGATGATTATCTGTGTGCATTTTGCATGGTTATATGTGTATTCTGGATGATTATTTATGACAACCAAGCGGTCAACCATTCTTGTTAAACAAATATCCCTTATATTAAGGGTAATTAGGCGCGTGTAGAAACAAGAATGATTGATTGCTTGGTTGTCAAAACCACTTGGTCACCAAGAATAATTCTATAAAAAATTCTATTTCCAAATCCGGTAAATAAAAAACTAGAGTGCGTTTGATTTGCGTTTTTATTTTCTATTTTCATTTTCAATGTTTTCTGTTTTTTAAATTTTATGAAGAAAAAAGTGAAAATAGCATAAAATATGATTTTATTGTTTTCACTTTCTCTTTCATAAAATCCAGAAAACAAAAAATAATGAAAATAAAAACAGAAAATAAAAATACAAATCAAACACACCCTTAATTTCTACCAATTCAAAACTCTATTTAAGGTCATTAATCACTGATTTATTGTATATATTTAAATTTTTAATTTTTTATAATTTTCGTTCGTTGCATATTTGAATTCCATTGAAAACACTTACTCAAACGGACGGATAAGAACACTACTAGACCTAAATTGGGTTTTTAAACTCTCAAATTAAAGGGTTCCATTTGTTATTTCCTTAACGGCAATTGTTAATCAAACCTTGTTTTATAGAGCAACAAAAGATCTCACCAACAAATGTGATCATTGATAACATGTTTCCAATTTCTTTTTTAATTTAATATATGGGGGGAACCTTTCATTTATTCAATGAACGATGCAAGTGAATTAAAACTTGATGCAGAAGTAGGACCTTCTTTACTAAAATGGTAGGTAATCTACATTAAATGAGAAAGCCATTAATTCCAATGCATTCAGTCATCACTCACCTAGCTGCGAGAAACCTGTGCTTCTTCACTCGTATTATATTATTTTTCCACCAAAACCACCATAACACCATAAATCACCGAACAAGCCATGCACTTTTTTCTTTTAATAAATAAATAACAGAAATAATCTGTCTGCAAAGACCAAATATTGTTTTTCTCTTTTTCTGGTACATAGGACCAAATATTTTTAATACCAAAGGATTCATTCTGGTAACAATGGATAGATACTATCATGATATTATTCTTCTGCGCAAGAAATGTTACCAATAATAATATATACACCATATGACATATTTCTAAAAAAAAAATAAATCATAAAAAATATTAAAAGATATTGTAAAAATAAATCTAATGTGAAATGTTACCGACAAGAAATTTCCATTATAAAGATATAATAAAAATAAATAAATCTAATGTTTTAAGGATTTTGTTTACAATAACTTTATTTTGTATTGTAATGAAACTTGTTAAAAAGACATTAACAAATCATAAAATATTAAAAGTTCTTAAGAACATTAAATGGATAAAAAATATTTTTCTTATAAAAGAATTTCTACTTTAGTTTATTAACAAGTATTCATATGAAATTTGTTAGCAAAGATATATTATTAATTATAATTTAATTTTTATTGAGTGTTGATAAATGAAAATCGGGATGATAAATGATTTTGTTTTTTTTTGTTGTATTCCATTAAATAATTTATTTGATACATAAATAAATGCTTAACTAAAAAGAAAAAGTTTACATAACGCTAAACCATAAAAAAATATTTATTGGACTAATTTTTAACATATAAAAATATTATTATTTTCACACTAAAAATTAACAATGAAATCAATATATATTTGTATATAAATTATTATTTACATTGTTTTTAATAGATATTTTATACACATTTAACTGTTGTTTTGCATATAATTAACATGGTTAGTTGATATATATATATAACTAATAAACTAATTGGAAGGGAAAAAATGCAAGCTATATTTTACTCTAATTTGCATGAATAACTGATGTATCCATCTTCCATGAACATTGAACACAAACGATGAATATTTTAATAAAAAAAAGTCAATTGAATGATGCATCTATCACGTTTTCATCTTCATATTATGATGATCACACTAACATATGTATTTGTTCCCAATAAACAACCATTATTCAAGTCCAAGCTTATATATCCCCATGTTATATATCTACAATTCTACATGGATATATAGTTACATTAATGGATTTTGTCCGGAACCGGACGTTCCAAATCAAACAAAATTAGATTATTAGACACAAACAAGAATAATAATGGAAGCTAGTAAAAACAAATATTCATTAAAAAAATATTTAAAAAAAATTAATATATATAAAAAATTAAAAATTCCTTCGTCTAGTTAAACTAAACTCTATTCATCATTTTAATTTTTGAAATTAAGTGATCATACCCCTGAGAGCCAGCGAAACATTTCGGTGATCTCTTCTCCAATTCTGTTACCTTCAATGTCATATTCTGCATCTACTACTGGAACGACGTCGCTTCGGCGACTACTCCCCCCATTTCCCCCGAAGAACCTTCCAGAACTTCGAAACGACGCCGTTCGCGTCGATATAGAAGCAGAGACTCTATCCACGTATTCCTTCAGCCAGCTCCTTACGCCGCCAACCTCGCCGGCAAGATTCGCTTCATGTTGACTCGCCGTAGGCTCCGCCGCCGCCGGAATGTCCTTCTGATCAGACGTGCTTCTTCGATGAGCATGGCTGAATGGAACTTCCGCATCCTCGTCCACGAAATACTCGAACGATCCAATGGAGTATGACCTAGACCTTGCGCCTCCGGCTCCGGCTCCGGCGCGAGATTCGCCAGAAACTGTGGTGGAGCCATCGGGCGCCGTCCCGCGTCGGCTCACGTTCCCTATCTCAAGGCGGAAACTGTCACTGCCGGCGGTGGAGGAAGCCGACCGGACGAGCTTACCGAGGTCCGATTCGGCGGCGACAATGGCGGATCGGCAGAGCGGGCAGGAGAGGTTGGACTGAAGCCAGGTGTCGATGCATTCGGCGTGGAAGGCGTGGCAGCAGAGAGGTAGGAGGCGTAGGAGATCGTCGCTGCGGAACTTCGAGAGGCAAACGGCGCAGTCAGCGGCGGCGGAGCGGC
>JASCZI010030223.1:133787-160975 GCA_036250425.1 Stylosanthes scabra
GGGAGTCGATGATGTAAGCGTAGGAGGAGGATGTTTGAGGGAGTTCCGGAGAGATTCGGCGGCTGGAGGTGAAGATTGGCGTGGCAGAGGGCGATTGCGTGGCTGAGAAACGAGAGAGACGGCGGAGGCAGCGGCGGTTGATGTGACGGAGGAGGAAACAGAGAGCGAGGGAGATTATGACGGTGACGGCAAGAACCGTTACTATGATGAGGATGCTTGGGCTGAGATTCTGTAACGGAGATGAACGGCGTGGTGGAGTGGTGCTTGTGCTAGAAACTGTTGTGGTAACGGTGTCTGATCCGACGACGTCTAGTGATAAGGGAGGAGGAGAAGCCATTCTGAGTATTATTATGATGAGAGAGAGAGAAAGAGAAAAAGAGGTTGAGAGTTGAAAGATGATGAGAATATATAAAAGGGAAAAATAAAATAAAATAAATGGTGTGTGAAGAAGGTGGTGTATGCATGGAATTGGAATGGAATGTGAGTGTGTTAGAAGGAGGGAGGGTTTGGGTTTGGGCTTGGGGTGATGGCACGTGAGGGGCACGTGGGGCATTGAATTGTTGATGGGATGAAATGAGTGGAGGTGGCGGGGTCGCGGGGAAGCTGAATTTATTTGGATGGAAGAGGAGAGTAAATGCGGTCAGGGTTTAGAGGGGGACTCAGGGCACTGATCGATGACCCTCTGCTACTTTTCTACACTCTGCTACAGTCGCTCCTTAAACTCTACATCCCCATCTTCTTCTACATTCGTTATTTTTGGGTGTTAGGTGACTTCAGAGGGACCCAGTTTCTCACAACACAAATTATATTTGTATTATGTTGTATGTATTTCTCATGATATATGGAATGACTAATCTAACAATTTTTAAAATTAATAAAAGTTGTAATAACTATTAAATTGTATACACATATATACACTCTATTTAGTAATACGGAAAAATATAAAATTAGCATAGAAAATTTCTTTACCAATATTTACATTTTTCTATATTACTAAATGATGTATAAATCTATATTTATGGAAATAGATGAGAGAATAAAATGAAATTTCTTCGAACATTTTTATTTGTTTCATATTTTTTAAAATTTTAAAAAATTGTAAAAAGTTATTAATGAATTAATTTATTATTATTGCAATTTCAAAATATAGAATATTTTCTTTCCTTAATAAATGTGGTAAAATCTGGGAATGTAATCAAATAATTGTGTAATTAAAACACATACTAAATCTACACGTGAAAAAAGAAGAAGAAGGAAATAAAAGAAATTATTACATTGTAATTAACAATGATAGATACCCATATAGATTTCCAAGTATCATTTACTTTGTAAGAATGAATTAGAGTCCATTGTTTTACTATAATAGAGGCACGTTATTAGGCAGTTTATAAGGGTAATCTAGCATGTATTGATGAGTTACCTTCAGCCAATATAAATTTTAAAAAATAATTTCACACCTGCTCATACACACGTGCCCTCACCTCCCATTCCTAAGTTACACATACTCCTCCCAAAACACCTATTTCACTCTCAATCACCGCTCTAAAGTGCGTTTGGACTATGCAAATATATCTCCTTTCCCTTCTTCAATGTTCTTTCTTTTTAATTTTTTATTTGACTTAAATTCTCATTATTTATGTCATGCAGAGCAACAAATAATGAAAGCCAACAAAATTCTAAAATGAGCATCATTATTAAAGTAATTAGCTAGAATTTTTTAATAAAATCAATAAGAATCAAAATACAATTTTTGAAGCATGGTTATAATAACTTTTGGGTGTCAGTATGCATGGTTATGGTAATTTAGGCATATATTTAAATGTTTGATTATTATAACTAATAATCAAGTTGATTATGTATATTTAAGTGATAAGTAATGCTAAGGAGTCAATGTTAGGAAGTTTATAGGGAGCTCATAAGTGTAATTAGAGAAATAGTGTGTGGTAAAATAGAAAAGAGAAAAGAAAGAAAAAACATATTAACCACCTATTGACTAATAAACTATGAGCTCTCTAAACTTTCTCTTAAGTAATAGATAATTATAATTTAGCAGTTTGATTATTATATTTTTTATATATAATTTAAAATTTTGAGTTTGATTATTATTTTAAATGTGTTTGATTATAATTGAAGTTGTGTAATATAATTTTAAATGTGTTTGATTATAGCATACTTTTAAACTTAATTTGAATTATTGAATTTGATTATTATCTTAATTATGTTTGATTATAATAAGATTTTGTAATATAATTTATAATGTGTTTGATTATAATATAATTATAGCATGAGTCTAAACTTTAATTTAGACTTTTTTAGTATGATTATTATTTTGAGTATGTTTGATTATAATCAAATTTTATAATATAATTTAAAACATATTTAATTATTAACAATATTGCTTAATTCTAACAATATAATAACATATTAATTTGATTATAATGATACTCACGTTTGTAACAGAATTCCAAATATAATTAACAAAAATCAAACTTGAAAATTCAATTATTGTACAATTTTATAACGCGTGTTTCATGTAATTCAATTTTACGAGTTCAAAATCAAAATCAACATTACCTTGAATGCCAATAAAGATGTGGAAGACCGCACGGAGGAGAGAGGTCAAAAGTTGGGAAAGCTCTCCAGTAATAATGAGGGTTTGACATATTAAGAGCGCATGAAGTATTAATTAAAAAGTTGATTTAAGTTGTATATATATACGTATAAATATAAGATGCCTGAAATTGATGTACAAATAAAATTATTGTAAAACTAGGTGCACTAATATTCTCTGAAATTAAATGTACAGTTAAATAAAGACAAGAAAAAGTTAACTGTGGTCTTGTTTTGTTTTTATTATTTTATCGAAAAAAAAAAAGAAGTATAAGTTGTAACCAATGAACGTGATTATCAAATAAAATCTGCTCTTGAACAACTGGAACTATGTATATCAAAATGTTATCTTAGTATATTTTCATATATTTGTGTATAATTTTTAAAAATATTTAATATTTTAATATGTATATATTTTACATTGATATCTGATTTTAATAGTTAATTTTGATAAGGAGCTAGCTTGGTTTTTTTAAGTCTGTGTAAGAGATGTAGCTTCTCTTTATTCTTGCTATCTTCCCAGTTTGAAACGGTCTTGAACTGAGTTTTTAACGGTCTTGAACTGAGTTTTTGTATTAGGCTATTAGCTATACGAATGGGAAAGAAACAACAGCAAAATGTTTGAGATATTATTAAAATGTTAGGGTAACATATGATTCATAATAAACACGACATTAGCATACGTTGTGGGAAATGACTTTAAAGAGTTAGCAGGGTGGAGGCAGCTAGATAGCTAGGGAGATATATCCTACATTGAGAACTGTTGGTAAATGGTAAATGACTCCACCTACCAGAGTATATATTATTATTATTTTTTTTATAAGTATATTTTGACCATCAATTTTATAAATAATTTATACAAGTACGTGTAATTTCTGGCTTCAGCATATTAAAAATAACTTTACAGTAATTAATTTAATTACCAACAATTCTGTGGTGGTTCTATCAGAACCTTTTGTGAACATTTTAAAAATAGTTAAGAAGAGATTAGCTCAAATTTAAAAAGAAATTATTACATCACTATCAAATATACCCTTAACGTAGCATGTTATATGTGTAAAAGTGTTGAATGCAATGGTACGTAGCTAAATTTTGTCTTACTATCAAAACATTTTGCCAGATAAAGACTCAAATTCTCTCTGTCACATTTAATTTAAGTGACTAATTGTTATGAGTAAGGATTAATGCCTCGAATTTTAACATACTGTAACTACCTATATCCTCTAATTAGAAACCCCCAACATGCACCAACCATCATAATTAAAATCTATTAAGAATTTTGATAATTTTGAAATAAATTAAAGTAGAAATAATAAAAAAATAATTAATTTCATATTATTTTCAATAATAAATAACTAAATGTACTAAAAAGGTCATAAGAATAATTAAGAAAAGAAACATGTAGTTAGTGGTTGTGGCAAATATGAAGAAGTAATAGACCAAGCCACTAAATATTCAATTTTCTTTTTCTAATACAGAAGAAAATAATTATGTCTTTTTCTTTCTGTAACCGCTAAAAAACTAAAAAAGTATTTATTTATTGAAAACAAAATCCAAAAACATATATATCAATATCTATGAAACCACTGGTTACATTAATTAGTATTAAGCAGTATGAATGCGAAATTGGACACATTAACACTTTAGCAATGTAAGTTAAATGTATAACAAAGCAAAAAGCTTTATAGTTATGGCCTGATTGGCCACATCATCGAAGGTTAAAAGAAAACAAAGTAATACTGCATTATCATCTTTTAGGGTACCCTTAATTAATCAACAAGCGAGGAATTTTCATGGCTGGATATAATATAATGTAAAGTCAAAATAGGACGATCGATTGGGAAAAGTTGAAGCTAACATCATAACTTGGAGTGGAATAACTGCAACATGATCCCAATCATTATATTATATATTATTATATTACACCCTAATTAAATTATTATTATTTTTTAAACAATGTCTATAACATTTAATGTTATTTAATATTATTTTTAACATTTATATAACAAAATTACTTATACGTTAAATCTATTTAAAATGTTAAGGATAAAATTTAAAAAATATAAAAATAGTTTCAACATAAAAAATATTAATAATAAAATTAAATATTATTTTATAAAAAAAATGGTATACGTCAGTGACAATCGCTATACTTTAGCTTTACCTTGCAATATATATTTCCTACAACAGATGCAGAACATACCTTCCGAAGTTGGCAGATGAGGTATCCTTGTGGTAATTAATAGGCATATAATTAAATTAATTAATATTAACGAAATATATGCAAAGAAACTTAGTATTATATGATATGATATTATGATGATGATTAATTAGAGAATGATATGGGGCGTGTGGGAACGTGCAAAGGCAAGATAGAAGGCAAGTAGGCGACCGATACATTCCATAATAGTTATATAATGGAACCATAATGTCCCATGATCTCGAGCTGCTTCATTTTTTAATAAGAGGATGCTTGTCTTTTTTCAAGTGATTTTTCATTTTTGTGAATATACTATTCACGTTCAATGCTTTGCTTTGCTTTGCTTTGCATCATTATCTACATGACCGCATTCTTCGCTCTTTTCATTTAAAGCACCTAACTGTTTTGTTTTGCCATAATGCCAACAACACCACCCATCTTGGCATGACCATAAAACCGCAGGTACCTCTTTTTTATTTTTATTTATTTATTTATTTATACATTGGACCTGTTTTTGTAACAGCCTTTTATTTATTTCTTTTTCATTGCACATTTTCTAGCGACGGCCCGGCTTTTGATTTGGGCCTGAGGTTATAACTGACAAAAAAGGAGTACATATCGGCCTAGAGACTATTTTGATATTATTTTTGGATTAACTAATTTGAGTTAGTTTTCATCAGCTCACTTAAATAAGTGTCACAAGTTTAAATTTTGCTTTGCGCATAAAAAACTCATTAGCCTACTATCTTAAATGAAGTTCAAATGTATGAGGGATTAAACATGGACACACTGAATTGGAGGACACCATGATTTTTTTCTTCTTTGGATTTTATCCATGTAGGATACTGGCTTATGTGTAAAATTTTATAATCCTTATATATTTTAGACTACTAAATAAAATTTTGAATCCTAAATATACATGATAAATTTGTTGGCCAAAAATGTGTTGGGCATGAAAAGTTTCTCTTTTGAATAAAAGGTTGTGTTTGAATATTCTTAAATTTAATCTAACGTCTAATCTTTATTTGCAGTTTGTCGGCTTTTTTATTAGAATACCTCTATTTTCAAAATTTATTACGAGAATGCCTTTATTTTGAAATTATTTAGGAACCTGCCCTCGTTTTGCCTACGTGACGACACGGTGGTAGCTTCTTTTTTTTTCAGCTGCTGACTAGGAGGCGCCTTGTTGGCGCCTCCAACGTGGCAGGCACGGATGGAGATGGCGCCTCCTATGTGGCAGGCTCTGACTGTGTAGGCGCCTCTGACACGTGGCACACACAAATTTTTCGTATCCAGCAGCATTTTCCACAGCATCCATTTTCGTATCCAGGGTACTTAGTCTATCTGATACCACCACCTCATACCGGAGCAGCTGGCAGTTCATTAAGCAGCACCACCGTCCCCCATTTCCACCTCCTTTTCCATTTCCATATCCATACCCTCCTATTAGTTTCCACTGCCCCCACCATCCTCTTGAGTTTCATTTTTTTTTTTTTACATTCTGTTAGGTTTCTGCGTAAAATCACTTTACACTTAAATATCTAGTCAGATTTGTGCTGAGCACCGTAGTTTGTTTTGTTTTCAGTCGATACGGTTATTTGTTTTCAGTTGAACATGTTATATGTTTTCAGTTGAACAGGTTATGTATTTTCTGTTAAACACATGAGTTAATATTTCGGGATATATTAAATTGTTAATCAGGTACATTTTTGCAAATTAAATACACGCTTTCAAAAAAAAATTTGTGTGTGCCACGTGTCAGAGGCGCCTACGCGGTCAGAGCCTGCCACGTAGGAGGCGCCTTTTGCACATGCGCCTCCACGTTGGAGGCGCCATCTCCATCCGCGCCTCCCTTGTTGGCACCTCCTAGTCAACAGCTTAAAAAAAAAAGAAACTACCGCCGTGTCGCCATGTAGGCAAAATAAAGACAAATTCATAAATAGTTTTAAAACAAGGGCATTCTCGTAATAAGTTTCAAAAACATGGGTATTCTAATAAAAAAGCCCATTTTGCCTCCACACTCGGACCCAGGCGAATGAATTCCATTAGGTGGTTGAAAGTGTATGGGATTTCCTGAAAAAATGTGCATAGAGACAGAGCAGAAAACGGCTATATGGGGACCACTCTCTCCTCTTTTGGCTTTTGTTACTCAATACTCATCAACTTGTGTCCCTCCCTCCACTTCCCTCCCCCTATCTTCTCCATTTACACCTTCCTTCTTTATTGCTATTCTTCTAAAGCTTAAACAAAAACCCCCAATGCCCCCCTCTCTTTCCCTTTCTCCTTAGCTAGGGTTCTTCCTTTTCTTCACCACCTTTACTCTTTTACCCTTAAACAACAAACAAAACCAACTTTCCATTCACTTTTCTAATCATGCACAGAAACCTCACTTGCTGCCACTTCCATTTCTTCTTTTATCTGCTTGCGGCTTCTCTGGTTTTCTCCCACCGCCACAACCATGGTAATGCTTCCTCAGTGTATATCTTTGCTTTGGTGCTTTTTCTACGGTCTCCGTATTCTAATTAGTAGCTCCAACATCTCTGGAGCTAACTAAACTACTTGTAATGATTTTCTTTTTACTAAGCTTGGGAAGTTTTGATCTGTTTATTAATCTGGATCATGAGGCCATTTTGTTGAGCGAATTCAGTGATATTTTGCATTAATTAAGTGGTATAATGAGTTCACTTATTTAGATCTTAATTGCATTCCTCTTTACTCAGAAACTTGAGTAGATTGTGCCTTTCTAATCTTGTTCAAATAGGCTTGCCACATTTTAAGTACTTGTTTCTGATCCTAACATGTACAAGGAAGAAACAGAGCAAATGAAATTATTTGCTTCTCAATTTTGGACATTGGAAATTTAGCTTTATATTGTTGAACTTTTAGTGTAAACTGTAATGTTTATGCTATTTTTTATGTGTGATCCATTAGAATCTTCAAAGATTCAGTCCCTTCCTGGTTGTTTATATTTAAAAAGAAGAAAATCAAAGCAATGCCAAGTTGTTGTGAATCTCGTGTTAATATACATTTCCATCTTTTATTGCTTCTTGAAGGAGTAAATCATTTACATTCTAACACACAAGTGATGGTAATTTTATGACAAATTTTCTTCTACCCTACAAGAGGGCTAGTGATATTCAAAAGGCAAAAACAGTTCTTTAACTTCCAACTCCTCTTTGATTTATTGACTCTGAGCCTATCTCATGTTTATATTTCGAATGCTTGATTGAGGAGTCTTTGTAAGAATTCTTAAACTCTGAAATTTAAAGCCTCTGTCTTAGTTACTAAATCCATGTTGTAAACTGCATTATATATCAATTGGATTCAGTCACAAACATCAAAGTAGGGTGGTAGTGATTTACATATTTAAACCCCAAAGTGGTTCCTAAAATTGGCCGGATGCACTAAATTTGTCCCTGAGATTCCTATTGTTATGTCTCTAGACTAACAAAAGTGCATCATGTTAGTCCCGTGGCCCTTTTCCATTAGGTGCCAATAGGGACTAATGTGGTACACTTTTGCCAATCTCATGGATGTAATTGGTGCAATTGAGATCTCTAGAACTATTTTAGTGTATGCAGCCAATCTCAAAGACTACTATGGATTTTAACTCGGATTTTTATCTATTTAATATCAACGTAACCAATAAAAATTCAGTCAACATTAGCCAACAACTTAAATTGGATGTTCTATAAACAATAATTTCGGATGTTCTATTTTTGTTGGCTAATTTGTTGGTTAGAAAATTATTGGTTACCTATACTTTTCCATTTACTATATATGCAGTATACAACATGAGATTTGGTTGGATAATTTGAATTCATCTGACTTGTTTCCCATATGAATTGACATGACAAATGATTTCATTGTACTGGCATGTTTTATTTTTGGTTTTTAGCAATAAATTTGGTGAAAATGGAATATAGTACGGTTTTTTCTGGGAATAATAAATCTCATACGAGGAGGAACCTTTGTCATTGTTTATTTAATGTAGAGTAAGTGACATGCCATCATTGATTCATTACACTGAGTGTTGGAAGTATATATATATACAAGGGTTAGCATGTGATCTCTAACAGAAGGTAACTACTCTAACACTGCAGTAACTAACCTGAAACTAATTTTAGCAAGACTAGCTAATCCCTCTTTGCAATCTAACTGGTAAATTAATCATAGCATCTGTTTTGGAAGGACTGCAACTATCAAAGGTTGAGTTTTTTAATGGAGAAACGATGTGTATCCATGTGCATGCATTGTTAGTGCATACAGAATCATGCAAAACATCTTTCTCTCTGTGCACTTTGAATTATAGAAGTCGAATATTGTCTCTGAAATCAGCTAATTGTTTTCACTCACTTGCAGGAAATCCGGCGAATGATCTTGTCGACATTATAAACAAGAACCGGACAGATCAAAAGCTCCCTCACCTGAATGACAGTCCCGGTCTAGGGTGCATGGCCTTGCAATACATCGAATTATGCAAAGAAAATTGCACTGACAACAATGTTGTGAACTGCAAACCTCCTGAAGATGACTTCACCGAAGTCTTCGCCCCCAACTGCGGTGTAGAGCTGCCAACTTTCGGCACCATAACCGGACACATAATTGGTTGTCAAAAGAAGTATGTTGAGCCATCAATAGCATATTCCCAAGTTCTTGTGAAAGATAAGAGTTCTTTGTCTATATTGAAGAACAAATCACACAGTGAAGTGGGAGTAGGGCTGGTTGGAGTCCATAAATCTTTCTTTTGGTGTGTTTTATTTAGCAATGGACAGACAAACACTACATTTGTGCTTGAAAATCGTGGTGAAGGTATCAAGCAAAAGACTGGGTGCTATAGTGGGAGCAGTGCACCATGCAGTGGAGCACATAAAAATGGTCTTGACCCCTCTAGCATATTCTCCATGTTTTATGTAATCATTTTGCTCTTTACATTTTTGTGATGGATGTATCTTCACGTGAGAGTTCTTGAAATTATTTAGTTTGTTCTCTTTATTTTTCTTATTGTATAATTTAGAAGTTCTATTTCACTCATTATTATTTTTGCAAAGGCCACTGACCAGATTTCCAAACTCCTCATTGGTGTGGATGGTTGAAATTTTTCAGTGGCTGATCTAAAATGTCCATCACTGTCTTTTACCTCCTTGTTATTCTCAAGCAATAATAATTAGTGGTTGAGTTTTAAGCTCAAAGGTTTTTATACGTGGAGAATGAAGTGAAAAATTAATAAAATTAAAATAACAAACTCCTCCCTACCTGATTGTTAAAGCAAAGACAATTTTTTTGTTCTATTCACAGTTAGTTTGTCACTCCTAAAGGCTAAAATAAATGTTATATTATTTTCAAATACAAATTAACTCAAGATTTCCACCTTAAATACTTCCATATAGTACTTTTTTTATTTTATTTCAAGACGCTATATATATAACTAACAAAAATATATTTAATATCAACGAATAATTTTTATTCAGCTATTATTTATTAGTTTTTTTTTTTTTGGTAGTATCCTCCAACTCAATACATTCGTTCCAGAGTTGAACTCCATTTAAATTGCTATACGCATAAGATGAAATTCTAAGCCCTATATTTATTTAAGCGGCTAATAAGCCAACACTGGAACTTAGGTTGATTTATTATCTAATTCATTGTTCGTTATCATTTATCAAGGAGTAATATTATCGAAGCAACGTTAGAAATCAATAAGAAGCTGATAAGTATAATTATAAAAATAATATGGATAAAAAAATAAAAAAAAATATTTACTTCTTATTTTCTTCTTAATATTAAATAGCAAGATTTTTTCTTTATGGAGCACTCGTATTAGTTATTATTTTATTTTTAAAGGGAACATTCTAGGAGTTACTGGCTTGTGGCACGCACTCTCCATGGTTGCATAGTATAAAATGTTTTGGCTTGTAGTGGTTGGCAAGAATTAAAAGGGTTTATCATCTCTCTTCCCTAATCCACTCTTTTGTGCCTCGTCTCTCTAACACCTACTTCCTGCTCATCCCACTCTTATCCATGGCTTCCACATTTATCACTTTGCCAACCCCCTTCCTACACAAAACCACTTCCTTCTCTTTCCCTAACAACCAATTCCCTGGTACTTTCCTACTCCTTCATTTTTGCCTCCCACAATTTACGCAATATTTATTGTTAATGTTAACCCCTTTTCTGTGCAGTTTTGAAAAGGAACTCTTTGAAAGTCAATGCACTAGTTTCCAACAAATGGGAACCAACTAAGGTTTTATATTTTATATACCTAATTTGAATGTTTAATCGTTCCATCAAAGTTTTGGTGAAATTTATTTTATTTTCATTTGCAGGTTGTGCCTCAGGCTGATAGAGTCCTTATTCGTTTGGAGCAGCTACCAGACGTAAGCTTTAAACTTAACCTGTGAAATTGTTTATTATTAGCCAGTAAGAAAATTCAGGACTAGAGTTTCAGGGAACCCCTTAGATTTGAAATGAGTTTTCAAACAAATGTTGAACTTTATAGTTTCTACACTCTCTGATGCTAAAAGGGTGGGTAAGGGAACGGCAGGGTGTTTTATTTTTGCTCAATGATGTAGTATCCAAGTAAAGGACAGTATAGAATTTTTAGTTTTGTGATTTTGCCTGTTTTTGAAGGGGTTTTGTTTTTGTTTTTTATTGCTGCTATGGTTTTGCAAAGCCTGATCCTTTTATTGCCCAATTGATTTTGGGTTCTTTATTCATGCTCTTTGCTGATGCAGTCGTCCCCTTGTTCAAGTCTATCTTTTAGATAAATAATTACTCAAATGACCTTTTCTCTTGAAGCTTTAAATTTTGTATACATCAGTGATTATGTTCAATATGGTGTTTGAATAACAATATATAGGATTAGCAGTCTGAATGCAAATTAGGCTGTTTAATGTTTATTTGTATTGAAGGATGTGACAAGAGGCATTTTTTATCTCATAACAAAGTTGTGTGAATAACGACTATAACTAGCTGCTATTCTTTTTGTTGAGTTTTAAATTAGTTCAATATCATTTATGCTACTGGTTTGCTATAAATCATAACTGCAATTAACGGGTATCTAAGTGTACGGTACATTTTCCATGTTCCATGTCTGATGTGTGACCATATCTTTCTGGTATAGAAAACTACTGGTGGGGTTTTGTTGCCCAAGTCAGCTGTTAAATTTGAGCGATATCTGTTGGGAGAAGTAAGTATATATAGATAAATTTGGTGTTTTAGCTCTCTAAACATGTTGACTTTAGAATTCTTTGTGTTCTAAATCTGATTTCCTTTTCCTTTTTAATTTTTTTTCTTTCAGGTCCTCTCTGTTGGTGCTGAGGCAGAACAAATTAAAGCTGGATCCAAGGTACATAATCAGTTGCTGTGAAAGAGATAATGTAGAATTGTAGATACTTGAAAGAAAATGAATTATCTCAATATGTTCTTGATATTTCATTTCAATAATTTTAATACTAAATAAAAGTATCCCATTCCAATAATATAAGCTAACATCCTGATATTTCTTTATACAGATAATAATTTAACTTAAAGGATCCCAAATTTATTTAGTATTACTAATGATAATCTGAAAAAAGGAAATGTTGCCATAACTTACCTTGAATTTGCATGTTCTTGATGGCCGATTCTTAATACTCTGAAGTAATCGGGTATGCTTGAAGTGGTGGTTTGAGGTGGAGTGGAATGGGACTCAAGTTAATATAATAAGCTGTCATTATTTGGATTGGTTATTTATGATGAAGTGGAGTGGATTGTGATAGAATAGATTCCATCAAGTTCCTCCAGAAAACCTATATTTCATTTTTTAACCCAAAATTTGGTTGCCTTGGAGTAGAAGCCCATTTTATACCCAAAGAATTACTGAAATAATAACTTTACACTTCTGGGGTCTATTCTACTTCTTTAACCCATTCTACTCCACCATAAATCCGAAAGGTAGCCTAAAGATCTGAACAGTAGTACTGTTTATGACAAGCAGATCTGACTTCCATTACTATATTGTTGCTTTTTGCTCAGACAACTGAAACTTGAAAGGGGGAAAAGGGAAAAATAGGAAAAAAAAGAAGAAGAAGAAATGAAGTGTTAGTTTCATTCATTTGAACTTGTTAGGATACTTCCCAATATAAACTATTCTTACTCTTTTGCAGGTTTTGTTTACTGACATGAATGCTTATGAGGTATGTGCCACATAAATATTTGCTCTTGAAATTATACTTTAGTTATTAATTATCACATTAACTGTTAGAGTGTTAGGGGCCTTGCAAGTGCTATCTATGCTTGGGATAATTGACATAACTTGCTCTTTTCAGGAATATGTTTTGAAATTGCACTTTATTATTAGGGTAATCTTGTCCAATATATAATTAAACTATTTGTTCTGGAAATTAGAAAACTATTTTTGTACTATCTTTATATAATTCTGATTTTCTCACATCATAGAACCATTATACAATGGTTTTTAAAATATGGCGATGGTCGTTGTATACTGGACAAAACATCTTCTGCCCATTTTAAACAGAAATGCCGTACCTACGACCCATTTAAACAACTTAAAAGGTTTCAAATATTTCACGAATGCAGTTCCTACGACCCATTTCAATTGGTTTTGTTGTCATTAATGGAATATTGGTTGGTTTAGTTATTAATAGAATATTGTTGGTTGATCTAATTATATGTCAGGTTGATTTGGGGACCGACGAAAAGCACTGCTTCTGTAAAGCAAGCGACCTGTTGGCTGTGGTTGAGTAGGTTACTGCAAAGGAGCAACCTTCTGCCATAATATTTATGGGAAATCTACTGCCTAGAATGCTTTTACCTATTCAAATCCTTAGTTGTTAAATTGTTATTTGTGATAATTTGCAGTGATTGTTTGACTAGGGGCATTTTTTCAGAAGAAAAATAAATCAAAAATTTTTAACAATGGACTCCATTGGCGTAGTTTATAAATGTTCAACCTTGGTTTATTAGATTATTCATTGGCGTTTTGTTTGCTTACTATATTATATTAGGACTACGTTCACAATTTATGATGTTAGGGATTAGGATTTTGGGTTCCTACTTCCTATGGTTCAGGAGTTACGACTTTTGGTAAATGTCTCTATATTATTGGATTTTATAATAATTTGATTGCTATAATTAACATGTTTAATTTTTCATTCACTCTGTTTGATTACCAAATTAGGATTTATAGTTTAGGTTATGGGATTATAAAGCCATCTAATTAATGTCTAATTAGATATTCATGTGTATTAATTTTTCACATTATCAATTATTAACAAAAAATTGTTAATAAAGTGGTAGAAGGACAATTGTGATTAATTTATCACTTTGGAAGATTAGTTTTTTGAGTAAAGTTCCAAAGTGGTCCATGAGATTAGGCATCTGCACCAAATGACTCATTGAGATTCTAACTGTACTATTTTGGCCCTTCAGATTGAATTTTGGTCATCATCAACATCAGAAGATAATATGGCACAATTACTTACTATCACTAGAATTAATAAAGCGACAACATTTTCCAAACGAATCGTAAAGGTCGTATTGATCAATATGTCATAAATTTTGAGCTATTTTTGATCTCTTATTTTGATCAATATGCCATCATTCCAATATTTGATTTATTATCGGAAATTGATCTAAGAGTTACTATGGTGGCCAGAGTTCCATTTCAGGTGTCATTTTGTGCAAAGGTCCAATTTCATAACTCTCTTTTATTATTTGAATGATTATTTTTGTATGTTTGATTCATATTTTATTATCTAATACTACTCAATTTATAATTTATGGAAGACTAATTTGACTTGATAATATTTTTAAAGACATTTGAAAAATATCCATCTTTTAAGTATTAATTTGACAGATTTGACCATTAATCCATTTGAAAATATTGCTTGGAAATAGTGGGTTTAGTTGCTTAGCAAATTCGATTTTAGTGAATGCCACACATTTTTATATGGGCAATAAAATTGTGAAATATATAAGGGTATATGAGGGATTGTTCAGCAAAATTCGGCAGCAAACTTTCATAAACATGCTCGAGCTCAAAACGGGCAAGAAAGAAGATTAAAAACAATGCATTGAATGAATCAACTAAACATTTTGCAAAATCAAATTAAGAGGTTGAATACATGCAACAGCCGATACACTATCCTAAAACTCAAGTAGGCGCAACTCAACCATTCCCTCCTTCCGTTTTGGAGAAAACCAAGCAACGATCTTTCCCGACGGCAAAGACTTCAAGGAGTAATTTAAGCTGCAGATGAAATCCTCTATCAGACCACCTCTCCCGAACATCGACAGGAGTGCAACTCGGGAATCAGCACGAAACACAAACGGCCCTGCAATCTACATACCAAAAACAGAACAAGAAGCATTACTTTCTTTTATTTTCAGAATCATAGCTACAATCCTTACATATTATTTAAACTACCTGAGTAAATACTTACTCTATAATCTTGTCTAGAATACATGCTACCCTAAAATTCTTTCCAATAAATTCGTTTCTAGTCGTGTATTATTTAGCATGTTCAATCATCAAGTGAAATATTACCATCTCCAACATTAACTCACATAAATTGTATGACTAATATCTTAACTGTTAACAGATAACACCTTAAGTACTTCTCCATTTCATGCAGTTAGCTTGAATCGTATGCTTTACATTTTGGTTTAATTTTCAGTCAGCATATTTAAATCATGTAACTCGTAGTATGACATGTTCTCCAATTTTCACTTCTAATTAGAATTTGTAGCCTCTAAAGAACGTCCACCTCATATATGTGCCATTAGCAAACCGAGAAAAAATATTGTACCTGCTGTTGGAAGCTTAAATTAAGACGGGGTGAGGCTGCAGCTTGTTCATTAACATCCTTCTTGAAACCACTAAAAACCTTCTTTGCAAGCGCAGAAGCTGAAGGTATATCTAGACGAGCATCTACTCTGGTGAAGTCCTGAAATTGCTTTGTGAATTTTCCTTGCTGATAAGAATAGCAAACTGAACCAAACAAATCCGCATTAAAACGAGATCTCTCAACTTCTCTTGAATCGGTGCCAACAACGTTCTTTGGGTTCCAAATCCAAGAAGCACAGGAGCCACCTACAAATTCGTTGGAAATATTAACAATAAATAAATAAATAGATAAATAAATAATTGCCATAAACTCTCAGCCATTGGCCATCAACTGGTCACTAATGGAAAATGGAAAATATTTATTGGTTTGAATAAGCAAATCAAGGGAAATTTATATAAGAAAAACCCAGTGACATTAGTACCCCGAATGAATGTGACTCCATATGATAGAAGAGAATATTTAAGCAGAAAGTGTAATGTATTATGTATGCATATTGAGAACATCTCAACTTCTATGATTGAAGGTACTGATTACAAAAGAATTGGGTATTTACTTAGGTTCTAAAAGTTGGCTCAAACTACTATTGTTGACGTGTATTATGCTGTTTGTATTAATCATACTGCATCCATACTTTTTCTTATTACAAAAGGGGTGTTATCTTTCTGTTACAGTATATTACAACAGGGCAGGGGTGATATCACACTGATTCACTATCATTTTCCTGTCTTTCTGTTATCTCCCTCATGTTCTTTGTTAGCTTTTGGTACCAGTTGTTAAATACAACTTTTTGCACTTCTTAATATATTGGGACAAATCATCTAAGATAAAAAAATGCTACAAGCTTTCCTTCAATAACTGCTACCCTGATTTTCTCTATTGCATCTTTATTGGTATCATTTTGTCCATCAATACCATCCTCTTCTCTGAACTACTTCGCCCATGCTCTTATTTGCTCACAACCATGAGAAAATCTTGATAGGAACCTTTCCATTATGCCTATTTCATCCACCCAACTCGAGCACTATGGTTTGATGTGCAAAATATGCAAGATATTACACAGTTTGACTGGTTGCACAGAGCATTTCGTACACTATATTCTACATCTAGTGATAAGAAACTCACATGCTTCTAAAGCTTTATTCCATATATCAATATTATTTATTCCATCTCTGTCTCTAAATAGAAAACTTCCAAATATACACAATAAATGAGGCAATGCAAATAGTAAATACAAGTCTATGAAGATTATTGATACATATACATGAAAAAAATCTATTAATTATTGTTAGAATATCATAAATTTTTCTTCTGAAAACAGGATAGACAGCGATGGGAATTCATGGCTGATACTGAATGTTTGGGGACAAGGACAAGGGAAAAGGTGTAAGAGTATGATTGGGACTATTGTCTTGTCCCCAAGAATAATTTGTTTCAGATCAATTTATAAATCATATCACAAGACATGAAATATTGGTTGAAAGAAAGATGAATCTGAATACAGATTCTTATCTGAAACGACATTAGCATCTGTATAGAGAAATTACCCATAGATCCAGATATCGCTGCATGAGGTTCTGCAAGACGAGAATCATATGGAGTAGGCTTTCTGTTGTTCCAGTCCCAGTCAAAGTTATCCTCCTCCTCCTCAGGTTCTGTCTTTTCTCTCCAAAAGTCCCTGCTCATCTCATAAGTAACAGCAGCCTTTGCACATACCCCCGGCAGTAGATTAAGTGGTGGACTGCCATCAGTTGCATTGACTGCATGGGGATTACCACCATTTTTATGTATCCCAATGTGGTATCGTATACCCGATTCAGACACAACAGTTGATAGATCAGCGGATATAGACTCAGGGACATCCCAATATTTTCCTTTGTGGTCAACAAACAATTGAGGCCATGCTGCCTCAAATGTAAGATCATGTTCAGGAAGCTGCATGGAACATTGTTTCTTGAGGTGTTTCATTATAAGCTAAAGTAAAATAATAGGATTAACAAAGCAAATGGTAATACAAAAACGGTTCAAGTGTAGCCTAACATTGGGAAGCATTAAACAGTTTGCATATTCCAACTTCCAAATTCCAATGTTAGCATTTGAAGTGTTGAACATATTTTGGTTTCAGAATGGAGGAAAAGAAGTCCATAATGTAATCCAAACAAATCACATTCAACATTTTGAGAATATAAATAAACTCATGTGATTGATTAAGCTGTTCACATTAGAAAATTAAAATCTATGACAATCATTTACATTCCATACCTTGTGATAAACCTTCAACTTTTGACGGCGTCCTTTCTCAGGATAACCCTCTACAGAAATTGATGCGGACGTTGAGGAAGTTAAAGCAAACTCTGAATGTATCCCAAGTGAAAACATTGACTTGTCAAGAAAATGCTTTGTGACATCCTTGACTATGGAGATATCAAATTCTTCAATATTGGAAATCTCATTTTTTATTTCAGCAATTAGCTTTCTAGGACGAAACTGTCCAGTCACTCCCAGCCACCTATATGAACAATAATTATGTAAAATCTGAATGAAACTATGGATGTACTGAAATGATAGGATAAAGATTATGTGAAGTAGTAAAAACAGTTCATAAAATCCATAAGATACTCGTGTCCCATTAGTGTCTCTTAACTAATTTCTATACATAAAGAACTAGGCCTAAGCAGATTATGGTCATTGAGTCTCATCACACCCAATATCGTATCTTGCATCAGCTAGGGTAACAATGGAACAACCAAAAAGGAAGAACAAGAATAACTTAAGGGGGGTATTCGAGAGACCCTTTTGTCTCCAAACAACATAACTGAATTCTTGAACCCGATTCTCTATTATCTCCCTCTATATACAAAGCTTCCCTCTACTTGCTGCGTGAACATCAATTATTTATTTTAAAAATGTCCGGAACCATTTCTCGCAAAAGTTTGGTTTGCGTTTTCATTTTTTGTTTTTATATTCAGTGTTTTCTGTTTTTAGAATTTTGTGAAGAAAAAAAAACATTGAGGTAAAATAAGAAAACATGATTTTATTATTTACCATTTTTCTCTTCATACAACAAAGAAAATGAAAACAGAAATGTCAAAGCACCCCAAAAGCTTATGAGTAAAGGTAAATGAACACCTTTATATCTCAACACACTTCACACAAGAACTCTATGGGCTTGAAGCGTGGACAATGACAAAACCACATAGGCTACGCCGAAATTCAACTTAACTACACCTGAAAATGTAACCAACTCGTAATAAATCCTCAAGAATTGGGGAACACATAAGAGATACTAGAATGAAGATTCATATACATCATACAAATACCATTTTTTGAAGGAGAGCCTTGGAGCAATGGTTGAGTTGTCTCCAAGTGAGTGAAGTGATCTTCAATCACAGGTTCAAACTGTAGAATCAGGTTAGACTGCCTACATTACACCCTTTGGGTGCGGCCGGTCCGAGACCCTCTCATGCACCGGGCTGCCCCATACAAATACCATTTTTCTAGTCACTCCCCTTTTCTTATTACCGTTAACAACGGCCACTCTTTCTTATCCATTTAGCCACTCAACCAAAATAAACCTAAGAAATCAATGGTCCTCTCTAGTTAAAACTAAAAATTCAAATGCCTAATTTGAATGAACAAAGCTCCATTTAGCTCCACATTCAAGAAATCGACATGCATAGTGACATTCACACACACACAAAAGCAAACAAACAAAAAACGAAAAGCTTGGTAGTGAAAAAATGAGAATTACCAGGTTGGAGAAGCAAGTCTGAAGAGGAGTGAGTGAATGGAGAAAGAACCCAAGTCCTTGGGCGTAGTGGGAGAGAAAGAAGGGATAACCCAAAGAGGTGAATGGGCGCGGATGAAGGAGAGTTGAATAGGGCGAGAGACTCTGCTTGAAACGGAAGCGTCAACGGGGAATGGGTCTCCAGGGATGGACTTGGCACGCCCATCGAATGTCTGAGGGGATGCGACGTTGAAGTCCCAAAATGCAGAGTCAATAGCTGACCTAATTAGCCTCGCCATTGATGAGTGATGCTTCCTTCTTCTTTCTTTCAAGTGCAAGAACGTTGCAGCCTGCAGGCTTGGAGTTAAGGTGGGGTTTTGTCTTTGGGGGGGGTTTAACCTTCTTTCTCTTGCTTATCCACAATCCACCTACATCAAAGACAAAAATTAAAAAAAAAAACAAAAAAATAAAAAATTATAATATTATTTCTATTTTTTTTTATATATAGAGGAGTTACATTATCATTTTATAATTAAAATAAAAAAACTAGAAAAATAATTTGATTCAAGAAATGGATTAAAGAAAACATAAATAAATGGATATTGCTATTTTGACTTTTGACTTTTGATTTAATTGATTTAAATGTAAAGATTTAATTGATTTAATTAAAATTATCAAATTATACTTAAATAAAATAATTTATAAAATTATAAATAAATACATAAAATGGAAATATATTATAGTATAAATAAATTAATCCACTAAACTTTTTTTTTCTTTCTTCATTAATAACTATTAAAATAAATTTGATTGATTTGTATTAAAAATTGTTTAATTAGTTATTGGAATTATAAAAGAATATATAGAAAAACTTTAATTAAATACATTTTGAAATAATAAAATTGATAAATAATTTAAAATAAAAAAATTGATGGATGGAGTAATTTTTGTGACTTTATATTAATATATATTCTTTTGGGTGACTATTACGATTTATATTAATATATTTAACATGCTAAATATATTTTTAACATTTTCCCCTTGCCGGTGAGAAATAAGTTGATTATGAAAATTTCACTAAGCAGTATCTTCACTGGGAAATGAAAAAGGAGGGTTGAATCTTTTCCTTTTTTTTTTTTTTTCTTTTGGGAAAGAAGAAGATTTTGGGTTGTGAGTACGGGTATTGAAGTTGGATTTTTTTAATTTAAATCCGTTTCAAAATATATATTGGATCTATTTTTCAAACTTTAATTAAGTCCTAAAATCTGAAAAAAATCTGTTTTATTATGGCCTGGTGAAAATCAGGTAAAATTCGAATGAAACTTGAGTATTCTTTAATCAAATTTTAAAAATAAAAATATAATAATCAATCACATGGTAATAGCATAAATATTTAAGTCATGCAAATAAAATATAAGATAGCCTTAACATAATAAAACATAATATTAAAATATAATTTTAACTCTCAAAGGTCGGTAGTCTAAATTCTTAAATAAATATAATTTTAAATAACATAATTTGGCCAAATAAATTTGGAAAATGAATAGAATAGATCTTGATAAAAAGTGGACTAAATAAATAAAAATTACATAATCACATAAATATAATTTATTTTATATACATTACTATATTACTTAAAATTTTTAATTTTATATATACTTCTGGGTTAGGATCGAATGACCCAAGCTTAGATCCAGCCCCAATTTCATATTTTTATCGGGTTAATTTAATTGACTTCGACCCTAATTCGAATCACATCGAAGTTGGGTCAAAATTGACCAAAATATCATATGATCCAAACCAAAATTTGGACCAATCCGAACATCTATAACTATGAGAATTCATTTATTTTCTTATTAGTTGGGGTATTTGGATTTTGAATTTTTTTTTCATGAATTGAATAACTTACCATTTTAAATATCACAATTCACATCACACATCCGACTTACACATAATTTTTTCTGTGGGATTTGAACCCTATACAATATATTAAGAAAGCGTTTGGTAAGGAAGACTGTGACTGAAATTAGAAGACTGAAATTCAGTATTGTATTTATTTGACAGGAACTGGAACTAAAATTTTAGTGTCAGTCTCTAAAATTTTAGTATTTTCAGTACCTTCAATTTGAAGAGACTGAAAGATTGGGACTGAGACTGAAACTTTAACCATATTTTTTGTTTCCAAAATTACTCTCATCAAACCCATCTCTTTTCGTTCTGCATCTTCCTTCTACTATTCATGTTCATCTTCTTCTTCCTTTTACTTTACTTTTTTTTGCACTTGCTCCCTCTCACCTCTGCCAGCGGCGTCACCACCTTCGCCCATGATAGCCCTTCATGAGTGTTCCACATCTTCAAAGCTGCAAAAGTGTAGCAAAGGTATTGACTTTTTGTTGCAGTGAGTATATCCTCCACGTTGAATTCAAGAACCCAACACAAACATGAGTAGGAATTGAAAATGAAGAGTCATTGATATTTGAAATTAAAGTTAAAATACTTAACTATGAGTTTTGAAATAAAGACAGCAACTTCAATAAACCCAAAAGAAATTCAACAAATTTGTGAGGAGGTGAGCAAATTCATCATCATAAAAATAACGTGATTTAAGTTTTCTCATAGTCATTCTAGATGCAGTGGCAAGAAAGTATGGCAGTGCTAGGAAAGAAAAGAGGGATATTTAAGTAATTTTCTTTATTTTAGTCTCAATCCAGTACCCCATAAACCAAACACAATACACAAACTTAATTTAGTCTCAGTCCCTCAATCTCAATCTTCCAGTATCAGTCTCTCTTCTCATATTTGGACTTTGGTTGGTTTATAAAATGAGTTATGCTATTTGTACACCAAAATTAGTCACCGTATTTTATACAATATACAAATATAAAATTTAAAAAACTAAAAAACAATTCCACCTTAAAAAAAAGACGCACAAGACGCGCTTTTTCACTTCCTTCACAAAGCGCACCTTATCACCACCTCTACATTTCTACTTCTACTATTTCTATTTTTTTTTTAATGGTACTTCTACTATTTCAAATCAAAATTTCCTTTACTTTTTTGTTTTTCTAATGCACACTCTCTCTCCTTCTTAAACTCATTTTCTCAGTAAAATTGCAACAAAGTTAATATAATGGTTTAAATTAAAACAAATAAATATCTGACTATGTAAAAATAAATTAAAAATGTTAAGCTAATTTTTTTTTATATTTTTCAGTAATAAAGCTATATCATCAAATAATAAAATAAATTCTTCTATCTATCAAATTTCTTTTGAATTTTGTTACAAATTTTAATTTAGTATTTTGGAACCAAGTTTATATTTATTAGATTGACTCTTGAGTTTAATTATTATCATAATTTTTTTTAATATAACCAAGTTCAAGTATAATTTATTGCATTTTGATTATAATATAATTTTAAAATTTTGATTTGGATTTGATTATAATATAACATTAGTATGTTTGATTATAACTACATTTTAAAGTATAAATTTCATATAAGTTTGATTATAATATTACTTTGGAATTAGAATTTATATTTTTTGATTTGATTATATATCTTGAGCATGTTTGATTATAGCTGAAATTTGTATTACAATTTTATCTTATTTAATTATAATTTGATTATAGCATGAGTCAGAAGTTTAAGCTAAATTTTTTGAGTTTGATTATATACTTTGAGTATGTTTGATTATAGCTGAAATTTGTATCACAATTTGAATTTTGTTTAATTATAGCACGAGTCATACTTTTATTTCGATTCTTGAGTTTGAGTTTGATTATAACCTAAATTTATATTATAATTTTGATCTTGTTTGATTATAATTTGGGTGTAGTATGAGCTTTTTTTTTTTTTGAATTTTTTGAGTTTAATTAGATATTTAGATGTGTTCGATTATAACTGAAATTTGTATAATAATTTGAATATTCTTTAATTATAATTTTTGATGAATCAGACTATATTTGCTAAAGGAGGTGAGTGGTATAATTTATTATACTTTGATGCGTGAAGTATAACTTGGCAATTAATGAAGAGTGTAACTGTATACCATATATTATACGGCATATTATGTAGTAGCTAATTTGGTGGCTGATTTTGATGTACAAATAAAATTTTTATTATAAAATTGATCAACTTGAGATGGTCCCATTTTGAATTTATTCTGCCACTTAAAATTTTTAAAACAAATTTACTGCAATAATTTTTTTTTTAAACTACACCAAAAAAAACTTTTTTTTTAAAGAAAATAAAGGTTGTCAAAAACACTAAAATTAAGTTAAATTGATCCTAACAAAAAAAAAAGGTTAAATTGATAAAAAGAAAAAGATCCAATTCAAATGCACACTTATGTTTTCAGAAAATTAGTGGATTGGATTATGGATATAGTCTCCATAAAATAAAATAATTTTGAGTTACTGTGTATACAGTCATACAGATAGTTTAAAAGCCAAGGTAAAAGTATGCTTAGCAATTTTCACATCTCTAATATCTAATCTCCAACCTACACGTAGTTACTAAAATTCATATATATACCCGACCCTTTTTTTTTCTCCTTTTGCTTTGGATAATTATTCTTCCTTCTAATGATGCACCATTAACTTAGCTTCTAATCCCTTGTTGCTTCAGGTAGCAATTAACGTTCATTCTCCAGTAAGCATTCTTCAATCTTCACCATATATATCAATAAATTACAACTTATTAAAACTTGCAAGAAAATAAAATGGGACCTCAAACTTCCCTTCTCACTCTCATAATAATAGTAATCCTCTTGTCTTCCTATTCTATCTTAGCAAAGCCAAAGCCAAACCATAATCTGATCCAACAAACCTGCAAGAACATCTCAGAATCTGATTCCAATGTAAGCTACAAATTCTGCATAGATTCCCTCCAATCAGATCCTCAAAGCCACTGCTCGAAAACCCTCGAAAAACTCGGCCTCATATCAATCAAACTACTGAGGCACAACGTGACAGATACAAGAGTTCACATCAAAGAGCTTCTGAAGAAGAACAAGGACAAGAAGAAGAAGTTTGATCCGTTTGTTAAAGAGTGCTTAAGTGATTGCCTTGAAGTTTATTCTGATGCCATGGCAACCATTAAAGAAGGCATTAAAGATTATAAGGCTAAGCGTTATGGTGATTGTAATGTAAAGTTAAGCTCTGTTATTGATGCCTCCACGACATGTGAGGATGGATTCAATCAAAGAAACGGTGTTGTTTCGCCGTTAACGAAACGAAACAATGACACTTTTCAGCTTTCTGCCATATCGCTTTGGATTATTAACATGCTCAATAATAAGGACAATTTGAAGGAGGGTGAACTCTGATTATTGTTCTGTTCGTTGCAAATTGTTGAAATAACTTTTATCATTATATTATAATAATTTTTTTTATACATTCATAATTGCATGTTGAAATCAGTATCCAAGCAACAGCTAGAACGCACGCATAAAGAAGAGATGTACTTTTAGTCTTCATGGACACTCGGAATTCTTGAATATTCAGTTTCGTACCGGCGCTTTTAGGAGTATTGTTTAAAGTTTAAACACAACAATAAGTCTATTTGCACACCCAAATTAACCATCAAAATTAACTATTACGTATTTACAATAATTCTAAGTGAACAAATGATTTTATCAACCAAGTGGCTAACCAAGCAAAATAACCCACGCGCCACCATTTCCCTATTATAACATCTTTTAACTATTTCAAAGCAACAAATTTCTTTTTCTTCTTCTTCTTCTTTGTGTCGTTCTTGCACTTCTGGTTTTCTGCATTTTTGTGGATTTCATCATTTGATTAGGATTCATGATTATTGATCTGAACGTTCTCTGCAATGTTCTTCTTTTGTTCGTTTGATTTAAAGGATTCGCGAATCGCGATTATTGATTTGAACGTTCTCTGCAACATTCTTCTTCTGCTCGTTTGATTCGAAGGATTCGTGATTTGAACTTCTCTGCAACGTCCTTCTTCTGTATTGATTCTCTGCGTCGTTTGCTGTGAGCCCCGTAATTTTAGCTAAGCAAATGACGACAATTTGAGTAATTTTGGAGTGATGTTGAAATTGGACGAATAGCACAATAATAAAATAAATAACGTTTAGGACGCGAACCCGAACACCTTCGCTAAAAGTTTGGCCTAAAACGGACCAAACCGCGAAATTACGAGAACGCCACTCATTAATGAGTATAAAAGGAGGAAACACACTCATGCAAGCTCATTTTCCTCTCTTCTCTTCGATGAAAATGAGAGAGAGTTGAAAAAGAGCTGGTTGAAGAATTGATTCGTATCAATTCTTCCATCGCCCACACTAACTTCCGATCGCGATAACTTTTGATCCAGAGATCCGATTGACGCACGGTTTGCGGCTACGCGAAGCTCTTGTCGTCCTCTTTACATCCATCTAACATGCATTGCGTGGATAAGCCATTCTCTCTCTCGTTTCCTCTACCCAATTTTCTGCTCGAAAATGGCTAAACCTTCATGCATGTTTCCGAGTCCTTGTGAATTAGGTGATGATCTAGTGCTTTTTGGAGCTTGGTGATCGATGCCCACAAGCTTGGGTATCTCCGGTGCGACGTTTCCAAACCTAGTGCTTGGTTTTAATTAGTGGGATAATGATTGATTGAGTTGCATTGTTGTATGTTGTGTGTGTATGTCGTAGATGCTAGGAAATTTGGAGAATTGGAGGATGGAATAGGTGGTTGAGCATAATAACGGTGATTGATTGTGCTTGGATGCTCGATGGCGCGATGGATATTTGCGTGCACACATTGAGCTTGGCGTCCAGGTATGGATTTAGATTCAAGCTTACAATATTTAAGCTAGTATGATTGCCTAAGTTAGTTGCACCTAGAACATCTAATAGGAATGATTGAATTTGAGGAATATGATAGGAGAGATTGTTGTGGATGGCTATGTGTATGTTTGATGATGATACAATATGAATATGCATGTATGTGTGGTTGTGATTGTGGCCTTATGCCAAGTTATGTTTTTGAAAAATTGAGGGTTATACATGAGATGGAAATTACATGAATGATGAGGCCCTTGGTGCAAGATGATGAGAGAAATGGAAATGTGATAGATTGATCAAAATGAAAGGATTGTGGGAGTTTCTTGATTGAAATGGTTTTCAACAAAATGAGGAATTTTGGAAGAGGTAAAGATTTAAAAGAAAGTGGTTTTGAAAGGGATGAGTTTTGATCCTTGGTGCAAAGTTGGTTTTAAAATTGATTTTTGGAAAACACACGTTTTAGCTGCAGCAAATCGATTCAGGTAGTAGCCGAGTCGATTCGCTGAGCCTTCTTGGAATGAACTTGTGGATTTTAAGAAGATCGAGTCGATTCGCCTGATGTGTGAACCGATTCGTATTTGCACATGGCCAAAGCTCTCCATCTTAAATCGATTCGTGGCTGATTGGAATCGACTCTATCCTTGTGGACTTAAAAAAAATTATTTAACTTTCAATTGAGTCGAGTTGGAGTTGTGTTGAATCGATTCGTATTTTCACAGAACCTAAAAAGTGGTCTCTTGAATCGATACAAGGCCTCGAGTCGACTCCGTCTTCGAAATCGTATGAATTGTTTAGGATCGAGTCGAGTTGATTAGTCTCCGAACCGATTTGTTTTCACCCAGATTTCAAATTTAACATTAGAAAAGCCCTCATGGTCGATCCTTCCTCTTCTGAATCGATTCTAAAGAGTAGTAACTTGTTTTTAAAAGGTTGAGCAATGATGGTTGAAGTATTTACATCTCATGTATAGTATCACCCTTGTTTTATAAAGATTATAACCGTGAGCCTA
>JASCZI010030223.1:169190-201738 GCA_036250425.1 Stylosanthes scabra
GAGTGGAAAAAAATGGATTATGTGGGTTTTAAGTTTTTTGCATTATGTTGAAGATGAGTTACAAATTTATATATAACGTTGGCATTCATAATTTAAGAGTCAATATCTTGCTTAGATTCATTTTTTGTAAGTCAGCTCATGTTGGTAAAAACTTGAAAAATTCTGCTCAGTTTGTTAGGAAGTTTCTACTCAGTTCATTAGGAAAATTATGCTCAGTAATTTTGGATTCTGATCAAATTTATTTAAAATTCTGCTCAAAATATGATGACAATCAGCGTTATCAAATAACAATTAGTCTTTAAAAAACAAACAGTGTACTAATTAAGGCGAAATCCTAATATCCATACATCCAACCAACACAAGATGTAAATGTTTGATAACTTAAAATCTCATTTAAGCTTGTTCAATTCTTTCGTTGTCACTTGAACGTATGGGCTTTGCAATGCAGCTGAAGGTCTGTGGATGGTTGTCCCTTTTGCTTTTGTTGCGAGTTGCTTTGTCCTTTGGTTTCCTTTCTCTTTTGTGGTGGGTTTGTGCCCCACCTTCTTCGTAATTATCCTGATAAACAAACCAAAACTAATTTGACTAAAATTCAAAGATAAACATGAGCAGATTAAGAAATAACAATGCAAAATCTTTTTTTGAGCGGACTTTTTAAATATAATTGAGCAGAATTATTCAATAACTTTGAGCAGAATATAAACCAATTATCATTTACCATCTAATCATCACAAAACTCATATCCAAAACCAATTCTCAGCGTACAAATCCATTAATTGAGCATAATTATTGAATCTGATTGAGCAAAAAAAAATCCACTTAGCATTCAGCATCCAATCAGCACAAAAATTCATATCCAACAACAAATTAAGCATGCAAACCATTAATTGAGCAGAATTATTCAATAAGTTTGAGCATAATATAAACAACTTAACAATTACCATCCAATCATCACAAAACTCATATCCAAAACCAATTCCAGCGTACAAATCCATTATTTGAGCATAATTATTGAATCTGGTTAAGCAGAATAAAATCCACTTAGCATTCAGAAGCAAACAATACTCTATTTTGTAGCTAATTGTTCATCATGATACAAATATGATCTGAACAACACAAATCAACATTTAAGCAAACCAAATCATAATCATGTATGAATATGAGCAGAATTTTGTTTGTAAATTAAAATCTACCTTTCTAAATTACAAGCACCTTTATTTTGACCTTCATAGTACTTTATTGGCATGTATTAGTATACGCTTTTATAATTAACCAAAAAATAAAAAAGGTCCAAATATTAACACAAAAGAGATCTAATTAATGATAAATTCTTTATGCATAATTAAGCCACATAAGATTTCCTATTTCAAGAATTTTGGTTGAAAAAACAAGTGTCATTTTATGAGTAAGAATTTAGTGAAAGAGTGAGGTATAATAGCAAAGGAAGCATCAATGTTAGAGTGCAAAGCTTTCATAACCGTGCAATCATAATCATGTATGAATATTAGCAGAATTTTAAAAATCAGTTGAGCAGAATTAGTTCCAAAACCAAAATAAGGATGCAAGTGAAACCAATAAATCAAAGACAACAAAAGGGAAAAAGTCATCTCACTCATACCCACTGAATCTATGACAGATTCATGTGGATCATGTATCACACCAATAAAAACCTATCACATTGATCTGAACAACACAATTCAACATTCAATCTTTCCTGATAAACGCCTAAACATATAATCCATGAACCCTAATAAACCTCTAACCCCAATAACAGATAATGCATGTGATCGGAAAACCTAATTTCGAGTAGTCAAGGTTTTTTAGCAATTTACCTCTTGAGCTTGATGAAATTCTGCTCAAGTTAGGGAAGATTGGAGTTCGCCTCGATTTGATTTAGTGGTGTAACGCATTCAATTTCTGCTCGCAACTGGGGTTTCGATTGAGGTAGACGTTTAGGAATGGAAGAGTTTTCCAATCGTGAGTAGCTTGTGGGTTGTGTGTGAGTGTTTTTTGTGTTTTAGGGTTGTGGTTTTTTTTTTTGAATGATGCGATTTTGAAAACGTGGGTGAGAGAAGAAGTAAAGGCGCGTTTGAAACATTTTATTTTTTTTGGGTGAATAACACGCGCCTGGTATGCAAGTAGGTAAAAATTATGTGTATGATGTGTTTGTGTGTACATGTAGTAAAATTATTTCTGAAAAACTAGAGAATAAAAAAGAAAGAGTGAGTGTCACCTCTTCTTATTCTTATTGAGAGAATATGCCATTAATTACACCCCTATAGTCAAGAGTCTCAAGACCCAACACCACTACCTCCCAAACTACTGTACTGGTGATAGAAGACAAAAAATTATTCTTAAGAATTACTAAAAAAATGTTAGGAATTATTTTTTCTTTAAATACAAGAAAGTTAAGGATCAAATTCATTTATTTTTTTTAATTTTTAATTTTATTTTTATCTCTATAATAATAACTTAAATCCTAAATAGTTACCTGTTCTTTGTTTTATTAGCTGTGTTCTTATTTTTTTTAATTTTTAATTTTATTTTTATCTCTATAATAATAACTTAAATCCTAAAAAGTGAGTTCCACGAGAAAATTGAATAAAATATTTGAAGTGTTTGAGCACGGGAGCCCCGCATTCCTCAAGGCCTTGTTATTTATTGCCCATGACTAATTATTGGATCATGCCCTGAACGAATGACACGTGTAATCTCCGTGATCCAACGGTTGCCGTACATTTTGCATGTTTAACGAGTAGAAATTTATTAAGAAGTCGCAAGCGGAGGCTCTTCACCAAAGTCCAAACCGAAAATGGCAAAACCAATGCCGTTATAATAACCACCTCAGCTCCCCTAAAACCACATTCATTATTCATTATTTGATACTCACAATCATGTCTCATTTTCTCTTAGCTTACACATTCCTTATTATCTTCTATCTTCCTCCTTCCTATGCCTGCCTCTTCATCTTCTTCAAAATCTCTCATCTTGATGAGTTCATCCATCATGTGATATCCAACGGTGATCCGTGATAGTGTATCATATAATTCACAGTCTATTTGTTCTAGTTAATTTAATAAACCGTGGAAGAAGAATATATGAGCTCAAATGTGTCACTATATATATATATATTTTTTCTTCTAATATATTTTGCTCAATTTTCTTGTTTGAATGGTTATATAAGTTATATGGATTCATATCATGATATATATTTTATGCTTTTTAGGGTCACTTTTATATATAACTAGATAATATAATTCAATAATGTTAGATAATCTTAAAAGTTTAGCCAATAACTTAAATTAAATATTTTGTTTTTTAAAATTTTAAAATTTTATTTTTTAAAAAAATTATAAAATTAACTGAATATTGACATTTTTTGTTGGTTGCTAATATTTTTTATTAATATCTTATATTGAAAGTGTTGCATATTAGTAAATTGAACTTGTGAAATCAAATGAAACTCAAAGTATGATAAATAAACTGGAACTTGTGGTGGTGGGATATTTGATACACTAGCACGGGTCACTGTTGTATGTCACGTAAAGTGATTTGTTCACTCCTTTACTTAAACAAAATAGTACAGTAATAATAGAGCTCAGATCTTCTTGTTCCGTTGACGAGGTGAGATATTGTTGGAAATAAAAAAAAATGTAATTATTGGGAGATAAAATAACACAAAACCCCCTCAAGAAACCCTAGCTACATACTACCAGAACAAATACGTGATGTAGCACTCTTCTCCGTTATTTATCAGACTCTCGTTTCTTTCTTCTTTTATTGCTCTTGCTTCTTCCTTTTCTTTTTGGTTTTACCTTTTTTTCTTTTTTCTTTTTTCAATCTCTTCGTGTTCATGTATTTTCTTCTTGACAGAGAGAAACAGGGAAAAAAAAAAATTCACATTCCTGTTGAGGGCCCCAAGCTCTAGGATGCTTGCTGGCAAACAATTCTTCTGTGTGAGATGATTAGTCCCGAAATTTATATGGTAATAATAAAACTCTTATACCCTCTTCCTTTTTTATCTATGCATCTTGTTGCTTCTGTTGTTTTCAACGTTGGATTTTTAATAAGGAACACTAATAATCATTATTCAGTTGAGGTTTGGTGCAGATAGATGATGGAGATTTGGAGATTACTACTTCTAATTCCTTTGAATCTTATGTTCAACTGAGAGCCAGTTTCTTTCTTTGAAAAAGTACTACTATTTCTTTTATAACTTTTTTGGGCGCCATGGCCCCCTCTCTGAAGATGAGATGATGATGCTGGGAATATATTGATGATAATCATCATGTGGTTAATTAAGGGTATTATTGAAACATAAAATTATATTAACAAAAAATTAAAATAAAATAAAATATAAAATTAAAATCTATTTCAAACGATAAAAATAAAATTGAATCAAATTAAACTATGAGTATTCTTAAAAATTTTAAATAAATTAAAATAAAAAAAAAAGTTTTGATTACAACATTTTTGATAACCAATATTTTAAAGGTCGATTATTCAGCTAAAAATATAATTTTGATCATGTGAAATTCTAATTGCTAAAATTGATTGTTATTCTGGATTTTTTTTTTGTAGTGTACTAGTGTTATGAAAAAATGTTTCTATTTTTATTATCAAATAAAATTATATTTATTGTAAATAAATTTCTCTATCTATCATCTTCTAATATTTTATTGGTCGATATGTTCGAATTTTTAAATAATCCAGGTAGAAGAGATCAAGAAGGAGAAGACATGGATTTTATGAAAGAGTGCAGCGTGGACGAAGAAAAAACAATCAACAGGAAATTATTGACTTATCTTTTGAAACTAAATGATAAATTATATTTTTTTATATATATATTATTATCCCATAAATTTTCTTATACGTTTTATTTGAATATATAATATAATATTTGAATTAAATCCTAAATAATAATAAACTTACGTTCAACTCAATTTACGAAAATTGAGTTTGATTTATAGCTTAATTCATTAAAAACTCACCAACTGATTTGAACTGACGGGTTAGCTCAAATAATAAAAACATAATCTATAATTATATATCAATAAATGTAACATATATATAAAAAATCGCATTTATATAATATAAGTAATTAATATTACATGTATTAATAATTTAATAAATAAATAAAGTTAATTATTAAAATTGCTCCTGGAATTTTCAAACACTAATAAAATGATCTTAAATTTTATTAACAATAAAAAATGCTAAAAAATTATTCGAAAACTTCACAAAAATGTTCAAATTTGAGTTACATACCTTTGACATGTGATAAAAAATATTTTTTTGTCAGAATTTAAAATAATTGGTGGGCATTTTTGTCGTTAATAAAATTAAAAGTTATTTTTATTGATATTTAAAAATTTAAGAGAGGATTAAAATAATTGGTGGACATATTTGTCTTTAACAAAATATTTTGGTAGTTATAACTCTAATAAATAAATATTTATATTATATACGAGATATTATTGGGCATTGTGACTATACTCAATGGAGAATTAAAATAGAGAAATAGAAAAGAACAACAACACAATCACAACACAAGAAAATTAACGTGGAAACATAAAAATAAGGAAAAAATCACAGTCGTTGAAAAACAATAACCAAGAAAATATTATGAAAATAATTATACCACAATATTTTATATTCAAACACCAAACACTCACACACTCTCAATAACTACACCCTCCACACTCTTATAAAAGAGAAGAATTCTAAAGTACAAGAAGAAATTTAAAAGCCATATACAATATATATTGACTTGATGCACTTAAAACTCTCAACTTAAGCATTTATTTATAGTATAAAAGCTCACCTACACTTCTTAGATCAAGCGACGTGCGACTTCTTATATACAATATTTTCAATCAAACACATGATTTTTATTATTGTGTCATAAACCTATGTGTCATAAATGTTATTATCATTAAAGAGATAACCTTCTAGATATTTAAAGTGGCATCACTAGAAGAAAGACATTAGTGTTGTCTTGTAGGGATGACACTTTAATTTTTTAAATATATAGAAGATTATCTCTTTAATTATAATAGCATTTATAACACAATAATAAAAATTATGTGTTTAAGTGTCTTAGGAAATGATACGGACGGAAGTTAGGATAACACGAAATCAAAGAAAAGAAGAATCACTCTATCTTAATTTGATTTCCTGATGCAACAGCCAAGAATATTACACACCTCACAATTAACGCCCAATGCAATAGTTGATGCATGTCTTTTGTTCAAGATCTCTTGTACTATCAAATGTAAAATAAACAACAATTTGATATATATATGTCGAGTATTTGAAACATAATATATGTAGATGCTCATGAAAGTATGCAGCTGCTTGTCTTGCCTCTTGTCTATCCACTTTAAGGCATTCAACGCTCACCATAATACCCATAAAATTCTCAAAAGGTAATATAGAAGCACATTTTAAGTCTTCCTCACAGTTCTTGTTCGGTTTCTCAAAAATCTTTTGTTTACATTCATTGAAACAGTCACTTATTGTCTCACTTTCTTCTTTTCTCAATTGCTTCTTTAGTTCCTCTTGATTGTCACTTTCTTCACATCCTAAAATTTCTTGTGAGACTGTTTGCATCTTCGGTTCTTCTAAGACCACGTTTTCACTTACAACATCTTCAAGTAATTCTTCCAAATCTACTTTAGAAGAAGTAAAATCAGGGTTAGAAGAAGTTACCATTTGAGGGTGATCAATAGGATGCGTCTTCAAGTTTGCAACCTTGAAAGTTGTCGTATTATCAAACTTTGCCCTGTCAGAATCTCTTGTAGAAATAGAATTGAACCATGCTACCAGACGTTGTTGCTGCCTCTTTGCCTCAATGGCCAAATTGAGTAAATCATCCATTGTTGCATAATTGTAGACTTCAACCTCATCTACAATATCTTGGTTTAACCCAAGCAAAAAGCGCCCTGTAAAAACTTCAGGACCTTTGTCAATATTGGCCTTGTTCATCAAATCCTGTAGTTGCACGTAGTACTCTTTGACAGACTTAGAACCTTGTTGTAACTTACGAAGCTTTTCAAAAGACTTCTCACGGTATGATGAATGCACAAATCAGTTTCTCATGATTGTCTTCAGCTTATCCCATGTGTGAATTGGTTGTCGTCCGCACCTTCTTTGAGATCTTTCTAAATCGTTCCACCAAATATGAGCATATTCAGAAAATACAGCTGCTACCAATTTTACTTTTGTTTCCTCTGAATGGTTGCAACCTGCAAAATACGAATCTATCTTTCTTTCCCATGTAAAATAAGTTTCAGACTTTCAGCATCATCGCTTCATTTGAAAAAGGATACTTGCATTTTGAAGGCTCTTTTTTTCATATGGGAATGCTTCATTATCACTATCATAGTCCTCAATCATCGCGGCTTCTAATTTGAGAACCTGCAAAAATGTTTTAGAAAGGACCTCATAACGCACTCGCTCACATGTTTCACTCGATAATGAACACTCGTATTTATTTTCAAAAATGGCTTTTGCCCTCTATTGTACTCACCACTCTTGCTTTTTATCACTCTGTAATCCTTTAATTGTTGCACTTTAGAAACCAAATACAAAAAATATAGAGAAATTCGATAAGGACAAAAGAGGACAAGGACAGAAGAGGACACACTAATATGGTAAAAAAAAATACATATGAGAAATAAGACCGAACCAACAATGAAGAAAAAAAAACAAAAATTAAATGAAATATCAAATGATTATATGAGTTGCTTTTCTCATCAAATATTGCTGCTTCCTTTTTTTTTTCTTCTTTTAACAAGAACGCTATTACTTCTATTTTGTTTCTTTCTTTCTTTCTTTCTTTTTTTTCAAACGCTATGTGCGTTGTTTTTCTTTTTGTGTCTTTTTTGTTTTTTTTTTTTAAAGGAAATCAGTCCTGATTGTTGAGTGAAATAGAAAGAAACTGAGAATAATGAAAAACAAAAATTAGGAAAAGATAAGGGACACGGTAAGCAAGAACATGAATTTTAAAAGAAAGGAAAATAAAGAACAAACTCAAAAACAATGACACCAAATGACATACAGGATATAAGAACGAAGCAATAATAAAAACGTAAACTAAAAAAATAAATAAATGAAAATAAAAACAATCACAGGAATGAAAGACCGAAGACAATGAGTTTTTTTTTTTTTTATATAATTATACAAGACACAAGATGAACAACATAAAGATAAATAATGACTAATCTGACATCTAAAATCTGATACCAAATGATATGGGACGGAAGTCAGGATAATACAAAAACAAAGAAAAGAAAAATCAATATACCTTAATTTGATTTTCTGATGCAATAGCCATGGATATTACACATCTCACCGTTAACACTCAATGCAATAGTTAAGGATATTACACATCTTAGCTATTCATACTCAAGTTTTATCACGTAACTCTAAATATTTTCATTCCTCAAAATTCGATTCAAAGTGGCTACAAATTTTAGAGACTTTTTATACATCTTATTATCAAAATCCCAACACAAAGATTGACTAAAATAAAATGGGTCAAGTTACAACATTGCCTAAAACAATAAAATAAAACAAATATAAAATGAGTATTGAGAATGACCACATAATTTATTTTAGCTCTCAATTTGTCCTCCAATTCTCATATCAGGTAATATAATTAATATAATATTAATACTTTAAGTTAAATATTTTAAAAATAATAATTTTAAATAAAAATCAAAATTTATATACCAAAATTTTAGACGTCAATATCTAAAGAATTCATGAATCTTAATGGATTATTTATAGAATAATATGATCTAATTATATATATAGACTAAAAATTTTTTCATTGATGTATAGTTAAATATTTTATTATTTAAAATTTGTAGCATTAACTTATAGTATTTTTAAAGTCAAACCATCAAGATATATTTAAAATAACTTAATAATTCATGAAATAAATTGTTAAAACAATTAAAATTTAATTGTAATAATATATACATAAATAAATATTTACTTTTAATTAAACATATTTTTAGGATAATATATCCTTCTTATTTTTATTTTTTTAAACAAACAGTTGAATAGTGTGCAGAGAGTAAAAAAAAGTAAATAAAATAGATAGTTAGTTAAAAAAAATTATATTTTTAAATTATAAAATTATATGCATCTAAATAAGATAATAAATAATTAATATAAATCAATTTAGACATTATAATTGTATTATGGCTAAAAATTATAAATGCATATAGCTTTTCTCTTAGGTAATTGACGGGAATTAAAAAAAATCTAATTTGATTACAATTTTCAAATACTTAATTCAAGAGAGGTAAAAATGTTTTAAAATACGTAAATGAAAAAAAAAAAATTGTTACTGTTCTGCTAATTTATTAGCAGATAATTGAAATTTAAATCAGTCAGCAAATTTCTTAAATTTTCCGTTATAATATTATTCATGCAAACATATTATCTTAATTAATTTTTTTACATTATTAAATATACTTTATATTTCACTTTTACTTTTTATCAAAAAAAATATTTCGCTTTTACTAATTAGCCGACGGCCCCAAATGCAAAATTTATTTATTTTTTATTTGTTTACAAATTAATTTTATTTTTAAATAATAAATAAAATAAAATAATACTTAATTATTTTGCATAACATTAATTGGTTAACTGACTACAATACTCTTTGTTAAACATAAAGTGCATTTGTTGTAAGGAAGCTGAGAATTAATTAACATCTATGTTTCTAATTACTATATATGTGCACTGGCTTACGCAAGCTAATGAGCTGCGCTTATTCAAACTCAAGTTCAATTCATTAAATTTTTAGCTTAAATCCAATTTTAAACGCGACTTATTAGCTCACGAGTATAATTTATTGAATCTTTAACGAATCGAGCTTGAGTTGATGCATAAGTTGGCTTGAGCCACTTTCATCGTTTCCATTTTCATGGACAATAAAACTTGAAAAATTATTAGTATACTTAATGTGTGTCTAGACAACAACAACAAAAAGAATGTATGTATTTAATGGTCACACATTAAAGGTTCTATATAATAGATTTTGAATTTGAGTGCACCTAACCTATTATTATAAAACGAAAGATATCACAACTTGAAGTAAAAATTTAATTTCGATGCAACTAATATAAAGTTTAAAATATGTGTATTTAATTATCTAATAATATTAGAAAAATAAATTCCTTTTTATTGACATGATAGTTAATTATAAAAAAAACGAATATAATTGTTTCATATAAAATATTTTACATTCTTAATATATTAAAATTAAACTCCTTTAACTAAAGCCTTATATGCATATTTAAAAGTATTAACTAAAAATATAATCCTGAATAAAAATATTAGACTATTAAATAAAAATACTCTACATTAAAATATATATATTGGGCACCTATTATTTTGGTAATGCTATATATACATCTATTTTAGCTAATAAAATTTAAGAAAATTATTTATTTTTATGCTAAATAGAAAATAAAATATCAAATAATATAAAAAATAATATAAAAATAAATTTTTATTTGACATTAAAATAATTTTTTGTATAACATAAAATAAATAATTAAATTAAATTTAATTGGACATGCATACACAAATGTAACTATTGTTTCTATTCATGCTAAGTAACTAATAAAAATTCAACCAACATAACCAACAACTTAAATTGGATGTTCTATTTCTTTATGTTTCGGATGTTTTATTTCTAAAAAAATATAAAGTTGGCTGAGGTTGTTTTAAGTTTCAAATATTCTATAGTTTCCATTATGAATGTTCCATAAATAATATTTTTAAATATTTTATTTTTTATTTATTATTTTATTGGTTAAAAAACTACTAATTATCTATATTTTTCTCTACAAAATATATCATAACCTCAGCTAGCGGCGGACAGCTTTCATAATTTCAACATACTAATACTTTTAACAACTAACAATGTCAGGGGCCCTAGGCTCCTTTAGGAAAAAAAACGATATTAAAAAGCTAATATTATAGCAATTAATTTAGCAAACATTGACAAATAAGTTTAAAAGTCTACTAAAAATAGTTTATTTCTTCTTTCTTTCTTTTTCCTCTCATTTCAAACTTTATTTCATATTTAGATTTTAGATATTTCTTTTAATTGAATTCCAAATAAATATTTTTATTTTAAAAAATTTAACATATTTTGTTCCTTATATTTAGTAAATGATAAAAAAGGTTGGTGGTGAGATATTAACTTCCAAGGCTCTTTCATAATTTCATTAGCATAGTTTTATTATATATTTTATTTATTACCAAATTAACAAACATATAATCGCACTTATTTAAACATCAAAATATAAATTTATTCCGTTTTATGTTGAACAGTGATATTAATAAGTATAGGTCAAAGATTGCCCCAACAAGAAAAAATATATAATATAATAAAGACACTCTAATAACAAAATAATAAATATTATATTGAATAAAATTAAGTGAATGTGAAAAAGAGAAGGAGAAAGAATAACATGTTTAGAAAAGTTCATAGCGTCAACAAAAGCACAAATAAATATATATTTCCTTTGTTAAACAAATATTAAACTAATAATTTTCAACTAACAAGGTTGCACGAGTAAATATACTAGACTATACTATATTTTCCTTACTAAAAAAGCAAAAATAAAACTTATAAATTTACGCACTATTTGCCTCTTGAGTCTTGAACACTGGCTTTATCATGGACCCTACCGTGAGTCTTGAGAGACATTCATTCAATTATTCTCTTCAAAGTACCGTCTTCGTCTATTCTAATTTTGAGACCAAAATCATCAATATAGTTGAAATCATTAAATTAAAATAAACAAAAGCAAGGACGAACCAACAACTAATCCACAAACTTTATTTCTGCATTTTAAAATTAAAAAATGAATTCAACACGTGACCCAAACCCTTCACAATTCACATGGAGATTTAAGAACCTTCCCCGAACGCGGAAAAAGAAGTGCCCCAAATTGGACTAATACAGGACCTATTTTCTCTCTTTCACTATCTTTCATTCCTTTATATAAATCAACGTGCACATATCAAGTTATGAACCCTTCTCATTGGTCACAATTCACAAAGAACGAAATTAAACAAAACTTCAACGTCAACTCTGATTTTTACGGAATGATGGATAATTCTCATGCTTATTTGGGGACCAGTGTGAATGTCCATGATCACGTTGATGCGGCTGCGGCCACATCATTCCCCCGGAATTCGAGCTTTAAAAACATATTTCTGGCGGAGAACTGGGCGGAGCTGCCGCTGAAGGAGGACGACGCGGATGACATGGTCATCTACGGCGCATTGCAGGAGGCTGCCACCACCGGATGGTGCCCTGCTAGAGACAATGGCAATGGTAGTAGTGCGGTGACGAAACAAGAAAATGAGGGAAAAAAGAATGGCATTGTGGAGGCGCGTGAGGTTCACGTGCAGGCAAAGGGCGGTAGAGGGTTTAGAGGGGTTCGTAGGCGGCCGTGGGGAAAATATGCGGCTGAGATAAGAGATCCCAAGAGGAACGGCGTGAGAGTGTGGCTTGGGACTTATGAGACGGCTGAGGATGCGGCTTTGGCTTATGACCGAGCCGCGTTCAAGATGCGTGGCTCGAAAGCCAAGTTGAATTTTCCGCACTTGATTGGATCCGATGAAGTTGGTGAGCCGGTGAGGGTTACGCTGAAGCGGCGCTCACCAGAGACACCATTCTCTTGCCCTTCCTACTCTTTGGATTGTTGTAACAATGCGGAGAAGCGCAGCAAAAATGCAGTGGGGGCGGCTTTGGAGCCGGCTAACACAAGTACCTGGCAATTTTCCATCGGTGAATCTTGGTGGCAACAATAATGAGGGACTTAAATAATATATCATATATATTTACATTAACTCTTTTTTTTCCTGGATGTGAATGGTGAGAAGTGATGACAGAAGGGAAATAGAAATAATAAATGTGTTATTTGTAAAGTTGGGGGTGAATTCAATCTATAGTTTGGGGAAAATAATCAAATTATTGATGGATTATATTAGTCTACAGAAATATCATATCCCAAAATGAATTGGTGTCACCAGGTGTAGGATGGCAATGGGCAGGTCGGGACGGGTATTTAAGTACCCATATCTAAATTTAAATTTGTGAGTATTTAATTTTTAGCCCCATATCTAAATTTACGGGTATATATAGTCTCATATCCAAACCCACGGGTATCTATAACATAAATAAATCAAATTAAATTACTCAATAAGATTATTCATTATCTAATAAAATACTTCAAAAATATAATTAAATACAAATAATATATAATTATTAGCAACATGACAAAAATACAATTATTTTAGCAAAAAAAAAATAAATTTAAAATTTTTTCTTAATTAAAATAACCAAAACAATCGTCTAAATACTATTAAATATCTAAAAAATCAAACTGAATTATATATATACATATATGGGACGGGACGGGGCAGGTAACAGGGTGGGGCGCTCAGTACCCATATCCACGCAACCGCCCAAAATACCCGCCTCATTCAAGACGGGGCAGGTCAAAACGGGACGGGTGAGGTCAAATTGCCATCTCTAACCGGGTGTAAGTACTATACGATAGTGTGAGACTGTGATTGTCTAAAAATAATTTCATCACCATCTATTCTTTTTCTCCTTTATCATTTGTCCCCAACTTGGATTATGATGAATTCCTCCCCTTTTATTCACGGGGCATGTCGGAACGGAACGGTTGAGCTCAGGTTGCCATCCCTAGGATGTAAGTATTATACGATAGTGTGAGACTTTAATTGTTTAAAAATAATTTCATCACCATCTATTTTTTTTCTCCTTTATCATTTGTCCCAACTTGGATTATGATGAATTCCTCCCCTTTTATTCATCCTTCTGATATAGCATCCACCTTTTGTTTCTCTTATCTTTGCTGTTACCAATGCAATTAGCATGATGTTTCGGGATTTGCTACAATAAAAGTTTTATATCTCATTTTATTGTAACTTAAAATGTAAATTTATTTATTCGTAGAACAAATATCTTTCATATTATATGTATGGCAATCAAAGAACAAAATATATAAACAAGTGAAATTACATGAAAAGCGAAAAAAATTAATATAGAAATAAATATCAGATGAGTTTTCTGATGTCTTAAAACATAGTGGCTAATAATGCCTAAGGACTAACCCATCATAAGTAGATATTTAACACTTGCAAATAGGATTAAGATTCGAAGCATGCTTACTTAACACGCTGAAGAAGATTAAGATGAAATTGTGGTAACTAGAATTGAAAGTCAAACTAATCTCTGAGTTCGAAATTAAATGATTTTATAAATTTATAGTTACTCAAAATAATTTCTCTAAATATGAGATTATAATTTTTATTGGACTAGACTCTTTTCTCTTTTAGGTTGATGTTATGTTAACCTAAAATTTTAAGTAATATATCCGCATCATCTAAATGAATGAAATGAAACCATATGATGTTTATGTTTTGCTCGATTTTTGTTTGATTTCGACAGAAAATGTCGATCAAATTTGCACCACAATCTCGTAATCCAGAAGTGGGTTGCGACTCCTCTAAAGTAAAAAAATATGAGTTCGGCCCTAATTTTAGACTAAAACGATGTTCAAATGCTTTGGTGCGAAAAATGTAAATGCTTTATTGATAGCAAAGAAGTAATTACAAGATGAAAATAATTACAAGTCTGAAAAGATGAATTTCGACTCGACGGGACTTAAGAAAGAAATTTCGACTGAAACAGAAATTGACTGACAATAAATGTACTTCGACTCGAGCTGACTGAAACTTCGACTGGAACATAAAATGAAGAATAATTGATGAAAATGAAGATTAAAATCAAATAAAATTAAATAATTGAAGATGAAATGAAAGAAATTACAGAAATTGAAATGAAATGAAAGGGAATGGCAATGAAATAAATTTGACAAGAACATAAATGACAGAAAGCAAAAGTGTGAATACTCCCTGACTCACATGCTGCATTTGTACTCCATTGGCTTCCGTTGGTGTCTGAGGAGACTGAGGATTTCTGGAGAGTTTTGTGGTTATGAGCTTTAAGAAGAGTGTTGCCTTCAAGTGTATAGACTTCTTCTATTTATAGGCATAATGTTGTGCTCGGTTTGGGCTTTTGAGCTTGATTGGGAGTTACTCCTAATCATTGGCCTTCAAGTAAGCAAACACATGTTCTTCTTGGGAGTTACTATTAATCATTGGTCTTCAAGTAAGCAAATCCACATTCTACTTGGAGACAAAGCAATACTCCCTACAAATGTGCAGTTGCTTCTTCTGGATAAAATCAATTAATTAAGCATGTGCTGATATATTCTCGACTCGACTGCTGGTATAATCTCGACTCGACTGCTAATATATTCTCGACTCGACTCCTTATATAATTTCGACTTCGACTATTCCTACTTCATTCTCTTATATAGGAGAGATATTTCGACTTCGACACCTATCAAAGTATTTAAGTTAAATCAACACATTCCTTCTTCAGAAGAAACATATAGTCATCATGCCGCTTCGATCATGATTCTTCGAGTGATATATATCAATGGTTAAAAAACATGTTATTCTTATATTAATGAGTCATTTTTCAGACTACCTAACCATATCTCTACTACTCATTTATTTTGAATAAAAAATCTCATTTATCGATAGAAAAGCAAATTTTGCACCAATAGCTTACATGGGGTATTTTTTATTCTTCTCATTATTTTTGACAGTCTTTTTATTCTTTTCATTCTTCCTTATTCTTTTATTTATTTCTTTTTAAATGAATCGCCGTCCAACTATATGAGCAACAAAATTTGAAGTGGCAAGTTGAAGAAATTTTAAAGTAAAATTTGAAATGGGATTTGCTGGCATGGCTTCCATGAGGGAGATGTGCTTTTATAAAGTACATATGGCAAGAGAATATGTACGGTCGAATTTTCAATGTATTAAATAATCCATTTATAGAAATCGTTGGTTACAATGGTGAATGATATGGCGCAACGCCAAGACAAGTAGTAATATTATTCAGATACTCTAACTTTGACCGGAACGGCCATTGCCGGCACTGGCACACATTCCCCTTAATGCACATTGTGCCCTTCTTTTTAACTTCATCTACTACAATACTACTATATATCACCTGGGTTTCACACTTTCTTATATATCACCATTCATTTGGAGTGTGTCTATTTTAATTTCAAATGTTTTAATTCATTTAATTTGTTGTCTACACTCTACATTATTATCCTACATCTTTGCTTTAATTTTAGAAGTTCATCATCATTCTACATTGCAAAGCAAGCAGGGTCATGGAGCTTGAAGCCATTATAAAAGAAGCAGTTGACCTCGTAAGTGAAATCAAATAAGAAAGAGTAAATCTCAGTTTAGTCATGGATGATTTATCTTTCTTCATTTTTTTTTTATTATGTTTGATATTTATAGGCATGCAAAGTGTGTACGGAAATAACAAAGTTTATATGCTTTAACATTTTCCTATTAGACAATTTTGCTTTTTACCATTAAAATATTGAGCATTCGTCTTCCTTGCCTAAACCAATTATGAGAGAACAAATATCATTTGTCGAATTTTTAAAGAAGTTGAGACTTTCGTGATAAAAGTTACAAATTTGATGATTAATTATTTATTGAGAAAGTCGCAAAAATCATTAGAGAATTAATAATTAAGTTATCATTTAAAATTAAGAAAAATTATCATCCATAATTAAAAAATATTATGAATTACGAATGATAATTTTTTTCATTTTAAATGATAATTTAATTATGAAAAAGTATAGGTAACCAATATTTTTTTAACCAATAAATTAGCCAATAAAAAATAGAACATTCGTAATTATTTATAGAACGTCCACAATAAAAGAAATAGAATTTCCGAAACCTAAATCAATCAAAAAAACAAATAGAACATTCAAAACCTATAAATAGAACATCCGAAACTTAAAGAAATAAAACATTTAATTTAAGTTGTTGGTTGATATTGACTAAATTTTTATTGGCTACCTAGCATTGTTGTTTAATTATTGGTTCCCTAATAACTCCTTAATATTGGTTTCGTAGCACTATTGTTATTTATTTTGTTATTTCACCATTTTTTCACTCTAAAATATATTTTTTTCAATTCATAGAACCAATTTGTTAAAAAATTTGTCATTTTAATTTATTTCCAAAGGCCATATCAATGAGCAGTTTTATGGCTTAATTATTTGTTGAGCTTGCACATTGTGTTATGTAGGAGAACATTCCTCTTGAGGAAGTATTTGATAATCTCAAGTGCACAAGAGAAGGGCTAAAGTCCAAGCATGTACAAGAGAGACTAGACTTGTTTGGATACAATAAACTTGAAGAGAAGAAGGTTAATTAAGGGCTAAGCTCATTGTTATTCATTCCTTCTCTCAATGTTAAGTTCTTGCTAAGCATTCTAAGTGATGACAACAATCTTTTAATGATCATGCAGGAAAGTAAAATACTCAAGTTTTTGAGTTTTATGTGGAATCCTTTATCATGGGTTATGGAAGCTGCTGCTATCATGGCCATTGCGATGGCACATGGAGGGGTAAATCTTACATGAATTCCCATGGATCCATCAGCATTTCATTTGACACAACGTAACCATGTTTCTCATTAATTAATGTGCACTGTGCAGGGTAAAAGTGGAGATTATCAAGACTTCGCTGGAATAATTATTTTGCTAATTATAAACTCGACCATCAGTTTCATAGAAGAAAACAATGCTGGTAATGCAGCTGCAGCACTTATGGCAAGATTGGCACCAAAGGCAAAGGTATTGATACATGCATTACCATCTAATGATTCCTCTGTTTTATTTACATTCATCAGATTTTGTTGTATTGATCCTTATTACAATGACATTAAGGTACTCCGAGACGGAAAATGGAGCGAAGAAGACGCTGCTGTGTTGGTTCCCGGAGACATAATTAGCATCAAGCTTGGTGACATCGTTCCAGCCGATGCGCGTCTTCTTGAAGGAGATCCTTTGAAAATTGATCAGGTCAACATAATTCACATACATATCATCATATCCTAATTACAACATGCATTTAATTATTTAACACAATATAAGTATCTACGTGTTTTTCTATTAACCTAAGTTTTTGAAAAAAACTCAGTTGTCGGATATAAGTTATTATATTTTAAGGAGGGTCAAAACTTAATTTCATAATAATAATAATAAAGAGACATATACAAATTTTCAACTATTTTAGATGGTGGCTACTCTGATATATATTTAAATTATGTAGAGAGTGTGTAGAGTTAAACAGAGAAAAAGAAATAAAATCATTGATTCTGGCATTTCTTTTTGTTTTTTGAAAGAGAGAGAAAAATATTAGATTACACATAATTCGTATATTCTTTATATTTATAATCTGTATCTGATTTAAAACCATTTTAGATAGTAGATAAACACCAAAATTAATCATAAAATTATAAAATACATATTAAAAATAAGTTAAATTATATAATTATTTATACATAAATATATAATAATTAATTTTGATGTGCACATTCAGAAGTTCAATTAAAATTTATACATAATTTATTAGATATGGTTTAAATTAAAGATGTTACACAGGCCGAAATCCGTCATACATACTTATTTAGCCCCTCTAACTCACCCCGTATCGACGGGGTGAGACGGACTAACCGCCAGATCTCTTTTTAAAATAATTAGTTAATTAATATAAGATATTATAAGCTATTGAAATGTTTGTGAAATTATATAAAAAAAAATAATGTTTAATTAGATAATTTGGAGAATACTTAATTAAATGTTATGAATTATTGAAATGATTTTAAAATTATATATATATTTTAAAAGTATTTTTTATAAAAAGCAAAAAACTTGCCATTAGGCAAAATATAAATAAAAAAACAACGTAAAAACTAATCATCTAAAATAGCAGAAGATTGATCATTCGAAATTATAAAAAACATATAATTCGAAATAATAAGAAATAGATGGTTTGAAATAGTTAATAAAATAGATCATAGTAGAGCTGGTTATTCATTTTACATAGAATATTAACTAGTCCTTGGTTAAAAAAGTATTACTGCCAATAATTTCCCTATAACTTTTTATAATTCGCAATATCAAATTTTATTTACGCAATATTAGTAAATTAAATGAGTAACCTAATGAAAGTAAGCATTAATTAATTTCAGTCTGCTCTAACCGGAGAATCACTTCCTGTGACAAAAAACCCCGGAGAAGGAGTGTATTCTGGCTCAACATGCAAGCAAGGCGAGATAGAGGCAGTAGTCATTGCCACCGGAGTTCACACTTTCTTTGGAAAAGCAGCTCACCTTGTTGAAAGCACCACACATGTTGGCCATTTCCAGAAGGTTCTAACTTCCATTGGCAACTTCTGCATCTGTTCCATTGCCATTGGGATGCTCATTGAGATCATTGTGATATATGGGATCCAGAGAAGGGAATACAGAGTTGGTATTGATAACCTCCTTGTTCTTCTAATTGGTGGCATCCCCATTGCAATGCCAACTGTCCTTTCTGTTACTATGGCCATTGGTTCACACCGGTTGTCTCAGCAGGGTGCCATAACAAAGAGAATGACTGCCATTGAAGAAATGGCTGGAATGGATGTGTTGTGTAGTGACAAAACAGGCACATTAACTCTTAACAAGCTTACAGTGGACAAGAATATGATTGAGGTTTTTGCCAAAGGTGTTGATAGTAATATGGTTGTACTTATGGCTGCAAGAGCTTCAAGACTAGAGAACCAGGATGCCATTGATACTGCAATTGTATCAATGTTAGCAGACCCAAAAGAGGCAAGGGCTGGAATAAAGGAAGTTCATTTCCTTCCATTCAATCCAAGTGATAAAAGAACAGCAATTACATACATTGATAATGCTGGCAACATGCACAGGGTTAGCAAAGGTGCTCCAGAGCAGGTTACACATAAATTCTCTCTCTATTAATCCCTATTATATACAAAAATAATAATTGTTGGTATACATCTATCTATTTTATCTAACCAAATTATTTATTCTATATCAAATAGAAGACTATTTCAATATTAAATAGAAGTACTATTTGTTGTATTATTTGACACTGCAATGATCTTTTATTTAGTATAAAAATAAATGATTTGATTGGACTTGATTGGTCAAAATAGGTTCACATGTATTCCGATATGAAAATACAGCTAGTTATACATACAGTTAAGTTTAATTGAACTAAAATGAACTATTCATGGTATATAACATGTGGTTTGATCATAACTTAACTCTTCCCATGGACATTGGTTATGTAGATTCTCAATCTTGCACATAACAAAACAGAAATTAGACAGAAAGTCCATGCAATTATTGACAAATTTGCAGAACGTGGACTTCGCTCTTTAGCTGTTGCTCGACAGGTTTTTCACCCATTTCATGAATCTGTTATATATATTAGAGCAAGTTTATTGCAAGATACATCTATTTTTGTTTAGCTACAATTTTCTTTTCCCCTCCATTTAGGATGTACCGGACGGAAATAAAGAGAGTCCAGGAGGGCCGTGGGAATTCGTTGGCCTTCTTCCGCTTTTCGACCCTCCTCGCCATGATAGTGCCGAAACAATCACAAGAGCTCTTGATCTTGGTGTCAGTGTCAAAATGATCACTGGTATGTTCAAGTATTCTTTGATTCTTTTTTTCATTTTAAGTGTGTTGCTAATTTCTTGGTCTCAGCTATATTCCAAGTTACATGGCTCTGCTTAGTGAATGCTTTTTTGTCAAAGAAATTTTATCTTTGAAAGAACAACTAGAGTTTCAAATCACATGCTCATACAACAAAAGTTCCGATTCATAGGTGATCAACTTGCAATAGCTAAGGAAACAGGAAGGCGTCTTGGGATGGGAACTAACATGTATCCTTCTTCATCACTTCTTGGACAAAGTAAAGATGAACTTGCCGCTGTCTCCATCGACGAGCTCATCGAAAGCGCGGACGGTTTCGCCGGCGTCTTTCCCGGTAAGTCAACCAGTTATCAGTCACATTGAAGCTCTATATAATGTCAGATTAGTCCCACATCTGATAATTTATATATGTTTTCATCAGAACACAAGTATGAGATAGTGAGGAGGTTACAAGCCAGAAAGCACATTTGTGGCATGACTGGTGATGGAGTGAACGATGCCCCTGCTCTCAAGAAAGCCGACATAGGTATCGCCGTCGCAGATTCCACCGACGCAGCCCGGAGCGCTTCCGATATAGTTCTAACTGAACCTGGTCTGAGTGTGATCATCAGTGCAGTTTTAACTAGCCGTGCAATTTTCCAGAGAATGAAAAACTACACAGTAAATATTTTATTAGTATTATGATTTGTTCTAATCTTCTTAATGTGACAAAATTAAAATCCAGTACTTATATATATGCTTTCTTTTCCTTTGCAGATATATGCTGTTTCGATCACTATTCGTATTGTTGTATGTTTCTTCACCATAAACTCTAATATTTAGCAGTGAATGAGATCATCAACCTTCTTCTCATTTCAGTTTTATTTTGGATTTCAGCTTGGTTTCATGTTACTGACTTGCTTCTGGAAATTCGACTTCCCTCCCTTCATGGTTCTTGTCATCGCCATTCTCAACGATGGTAATGTTATTACCTTCTTATCTAACTAGATTTATGTATTTAGATGACTTTTTAAGTATCGAGAATGAGTACAATTTTATGATCTTTAATTTGTAAGAAAAACATTTTCTTCCAAGTTCCCTAATATGTTGGGATTATGATAGGTACCATAATGACAATATCCAAAGACAGGGTTAAGCCTTCTCCAAACCCAGACAGTTGGAAGCTTAGCGAAATTTTCGCTACCGGAATTGTTCTTGGTAGCTACCAGGCTATAATGACAGTGGTCTTCTTCGTGTTGGTTTATGAAACAAACTTCTTCCCGGTAAGAATATCTTCCTTCCACTCTGTCCTCCTTTGATGTAAATGATGGTATATGAACATTGTTCTCTGCTGCAGAACTGTTTTGGAGTGAGACACTTCAGGAAGAGTCCAAAAGATCCTGTGACTGAAGAAATGAAGGAAATGGTTGGTTCAGCTGTGTATCTTCAAGTCAGTACAATTAGTCAAGCGTTAATCTTTGTCACACGCTCCAGGGGTTGGTCCTACACAGAAAGACCTGGTCTTTTGCTTCTTGTTGCCTTCCTTATTGCTCAGCTGGTACTGCATTCATCCTTTTACTTCATAAACATGGACAAATTCTAGACTCAAACTTTCTTCTTCTAAAAGCATTCAAATTTGTTGACTATACTGTTAAACAGATTGCATCTATTATATCTGCCACCGTGACTTGGAAAACTGCTGGAATCAGAAGCATAGGTTGGGGATGGACTGGAGTAATATGGTTGTTTAATATTGTTACTTACATATTTCTTGATCCTTTGAAATTCGCCGTTCGTTATGCATTAAGCGGAAGAGCATGGAATCTGGTGGTTGACCAACGTGTGAGTATTACAACAAAATACCTTCATATATTTATATCATTCTCCACCATTAACTTACCATAAGAAAATAGAACATTAAAACGTGACAGGGTTGTGTTTATTTTTCAAGTAAAAAATCCATGTCAAGGTGTCATGCTAGTTTTTTCTAGTTAACCACAAAAATTGCGCATGAATTTTTGTTTCGTCAACAAAAGTGCTTCTGAATTTTAAAAACGTGATGAAAGCACACATTTGTTAATAGTTAATGTCATAATAATTAGGTAACGAATGAATATTTTTGTCACTTTCTTAAAAAAATAGAAAATATTTTTGTCATTATGAAAATTCAAATACATTTTTTTCACCGAAATTAAAGTTCATAGATAGTTTGGATAGTTATTTTTTTAGGTGATTAATATTTTTTTCTTTTTGTTTTCAGATTGCGTTGACCAACAAAAATAAGTTCGGTAGAGAAGCTCGCGAGGCTGCGTGGGCCGCCGAGCAAAGAACCTTACACGGTCTCCGGCCGGCTGAACCGAAATCCTTTGCAGAAAAGCACACTTTTGGAGAATTGAATACATTGGCTGAAGAGACAAGAAGAAGAGCAGAGATAGCAAGGTTCTCTATCTTATTATTCAAATCAAAATGTTCCACTATTTATTTCTTGTTTCTTTGGAACGTTTTTTTATGTTTTCACCTTCGTTCTTTATTTATTTATTTTTTCTCTTCCGTATGATGCAGGTTAAGAGAGCTTCACACTTTAAAAGGAAAGGTAGAATCATTTGCTAAGCTAAGAGGTTTTGACATTGATGCAATGAATGGACACTACACTCTCTAGTTTCTAAGGCCTTTTCTATATATATAAACCATGTTATATTTTTTTTAAAAAAAATAGAAATAGTTATCGATTCTCACTTACATGCTGGTTTTCCTCAATTTTTGCTTGTCCCTCATTTTATTTTTTTCGGATATTGTACCTAGCTATTACATTTATAATATAGTATTCATATTTAAAGAAATATATCTACAAGGCCTAAAATCTTCATTTGTAATAGGAAAAGAACACTCTTGGTAATAGAAAAAAGTATGTATTATTATATTTTAACCAATTTCTAAATTAATTAATAATAGCATGAGAACCCTGTTTCATATGAATATTCACTCTTATATTGCAATTACTTTTGTTTCATCATATACAAAATTATGGTTGAGAGGAATACTTGGTATAGTATATAGGGTTAGCGTGTAGCTTATACCCATAAAGTCAGTAATATATCTTAACATACATATACTGATACAAAGGTTAAGAGACCAACTAAATGACACACAAGTTTTATTCAATCGTTGACATGCTTTGCGTTACAAAGATACAATCTGAACTCTGAAGTCTGAACATAAAAAATCAGTCAAATATGTATTTTTTATAAATACAAGTATTTTTATATACTTTTAAAATTATTTTATTTTTTAATATATATATTTTATATAAATAACTAATTTAATCACTGATTTTTCAGTTAGAGAATAATCAAATGGGTCAACTTGACTAATTTAAGTTTATTTTATTCATGATCTATATTTTTTTAATATGAATTATTTATAATCAACCTGATAAGTTGAATGAGTTAATCCATTTATTTATTTATTTTCGAAAAAATGGATAAAGAATCCAAGTTTGGTCTCCAAAATAAAAATTTGGATTAAAAACACTTTTGAAACAAAAGTAAACTTGGGAAAGAAAATTTTAGTGGGCTGATCGAATATTTATGTCAAATCTAGGAAAATATTTTTAAAAAATGCTGAATTTTTAAAAATACCAAACGAGTTGGTCGGCGAACTTAAACTCACTTTGATAATTTTTTGATAATTTTATTTTCAGCGTACACTTATCACAGTTGAATTATTATTATTTTAACAATAATAATAATAATATCCTCCTAGAAACTAGAAAGAATAAATGAAAGGAAACTTAATATAAGTCTTATCAATTAGCTTTGGGCTATAAATATCTTACGCTTCTGATTACTATTATTACAAACCAGATCCCGGGATCATTAAGAGTTTGTTCTTGGAAGCGTTGTGATTATAACTTGTAAGCATCACGATATCCACTCATATAGCCATGCCCATAAATAAGGTTAAAGTGTAAAAGCAACGATTGTAAGCACATGAAGATCAAACTTAGCTTACCAACCTTTAATTCGTGTTTAAGTTTTGCCTCTTCAGTCTTCAATAATGTATCACAAGTCTTTTTCACCCTCATCGATCAATTTCAGGCAACTAGTCTTTTCCCTCCAATATATTTATTCCCACTCATAGAGAAACTTCATTATTAATAGAGGGTTTAGAACCACACATACATTGAAAGGATAATCTATCTATCTATACTAGTGTAATTATTAACCATTACGTCAATAAACATTGATGAAAAAGTAAATACACTATAAAAGAGATGATTACGCAAATAATTTATTATTAAAATATATTTTAAAAAATAATTGTGCTACGAAGCTCACATTATATATTTCATGAGAAGCCAATAAATCTATCATAGTTGAAATCCAACCAAAGCAAAGGAATTAAATAATTTTTGTTTCACTAATTGGCTCTCTACTTCGTTTCTAATAAGTTATTCCCAATAGTTTTTAAAAAAAAAAATTATATAACCAACACAATTAATAATTTTGGTTAGCACTTAACCAATTGGCATATTTTTATTGGTTAAGGTAAAACAAAAAAAACTCTGATACACTATCAACGTGTATGTGTTGGGCAACATTATAGGCCAATATAAATAGAATTATTGGTCTCCGAGCATTTCCTATATTTAATTATTGGGTTTTTGCTATCCTATATGTTAATATAATTAATATTTTTTAAGTTTAATAATTATGAATTCTTATGTTATTTAATTTAATTATGTGATTTCATTTAATTAATGTAATTTTTTATTTTTTATATCTAAATTACTATTTAAAATTTAATTACATTATTCAAATTTTTTTAATAAAAAATTAAAGAATACAATTTTATTTTTGGCTAAACATATATATAAACTTCTTAGTTTAGAGATAATTAATTATTAAACAAAACGTTGTCCGCTTATTTTGAATTATTTATTCAAAAGGAAAATGCATTTTCTTTTCCGGCTTATATTTTATATTTTTTTCCTTTTTTTTTTAGGACAGATTGATAGTTTATGAATTATGATGCACTTTAGAGCTCAGATGAAGAATGTTATAACATTAGGCTCGTTCTAGTAATATATGAGAAAATAGAATTCTTCTAGTAAAAGTTTTCTCTCATATATTATGGTTCATAAAGCAAAGCATATAATAGAGAGGGTAGTCGGGGCAGGAGCGTAGATAAATTCAGAGAGTACAAATAAATAAATAAATAAATAACTCTATTTCTTAACAAGTAAATATGGAAAAGAATTTTTATCTTTTAAATAGTACTCTAGGGTATTTTTGATTTATTTTATTTCCATATCAACAATGTTAGGTAATCAATAAAAAAATCAGTCAATATCAACCAATAATTTATATTAGATGTTCTATTTCTTTAAATTTTGAATGTTCTATTTATAAGTTTCAGATGTTCTATTTTTTTTTGTTAATTGTTGGTTGCTTTAGGTTTTGAATGTTCTATTTTTTTTATTGTGGACATTCTATAAATAATGATTACGGATGTTCTAACTTTTGTTGATTGATTGTTGGTTAGAAAAATATTGATTACCTATACTTTTTCTTTCTCTATACGTTAATTGCAAATTAGCAAATTTTTTAACAACAATAATAAATAACCAATAAAAATTTAAGTCAACATAAGTCAACAACTTAAATTAAATGTTATATTTTTTTAAGTTTTAGATGTTTTATTTCTGAAAAAATGCAAAGTTGGTTAATGATTGCTTTAGATTTCAGATGTCCTATAGCTTTCATTGTGAACGTTTGATTCTATAAACAATGATTACGAATGTTCTATTTTTTATTGAATGCTTTGTTGATTAGAAAAATATTGGCTACCTATATTTTTTCTTTTTTAAGCAAAGAATTAAAAAATAACAGAGAACAATAGATTAAGAAATTATAATGAACAGAAAATAATAGAAATTATGTACTAGAATACATATTTGATATGCTTTTGTTTATGTATAAAAAAAATATATAAGAAGAATAGATAGAAAAAAAAAATATGAAGTGTCTCCTCTAATTTGGCATTAATAGTTTTTTAGGGTAATTTTAAAGGGAAGTTTATACATATATTTAGTCAAAAATTAAATTATACTCTTTAATTTTTTTAGGTTTTAAATTAGAATAGTGTAATTAAATTTTAAAGGATAATTTAAATATAAAAAATATGAAAAAATTATATTTGAATGAGATTATATAATCATTATTAAATATTATAAGAATTCATAATTAATAGATTTTATAAATACTTCTTATCTTGTGCCTAGATAACAAAATCTTTAATATTTATCATTTTTAAATATGTTCTATATAAAATCCAGTTAATTAAGTCAATGTTTTGGGTGAGGTGTTTATATATCTAAGGAAAAAAGTTATTTAACTCCCGTTAATAAATGACACGATAATGTGATATCAATATTAAGTTAGTGTTTTTAACCTTGCATGTTGTTTCATTCAGAGTTATAAATTTTAATTGAACGTATTATTTTTTCATTCTATATTCTCTCCCTTATTTGCTATTTGAAAATTTCTAACGGTTAAGTGCTCTTTGTGGTGGCTGGTCTATTTTTAAATTTATTATAAATTTCTTTTATCTTTATAGGTCTAATGTTTGTTGTACTTTCTTTTTTTTTTTTTCATCAATTCGGTTAATTATCTTACAAATTCATTTCTTAAAGGACTATTTTCTAATTTATCAATTATATTTATTAATGTAGAGGTTTGATCCTTTGTTAAAATATTTATGATTTTTGTACAATCATTACAATTACATAATTCTATTCCTAGACAATTATTTTCTTCATTTTCATTTTCTTCATTCATTGTTTCTTCCTCAGATGATATAAAATTTAATTATTGAATATAGTTATCAAATTCTGAAGAATCTTCATAAAAAGATTGTTCTTCTGATTCTGAATTAATTAATAAAGCTGTTAAGGCTTGTTTCACTTCTTTATTTTCTATTTTATTTAATTTTTGTTCTGTTGTACATTTATTAGCATAATGTCCTTGTTTTTTATATTTCCAACAAGTAATTTGTTTTTTCTTAGTAAGTTTTGACTTATTATTAGAGGTTTTGTTGTATTGTTTTTTATAATATTTTTTTTCATAATACGGATTTTTATTTTTATTTTGTTTCTTAAAGAATTTTTTCTTTCTGTCTTTATTTTGACTACTTGGTGCTTTTTCTGTTATTATACCATATTGATGACAAAATGTTGCTAACTCTCTTTTTCCCGTAATAGTTTCTTGCCTCATTTTTGTTGTATTTTTGTATCTGTACATACTTCTATACCAGTTTGTACTATTATATTATGTATTTGACCAAAAGTTAATAAATTATAAGGAATTTGAGATCCGAATTGAGTTTGTAATTTCTGTAATACTTTTTCTGAAAATAGTTTTGGTAATGCTGCTACAAACCTTTCCTTCCAAAAAGGTGCAGAGGCATCATCTCTGATCATAACTTTTGACATAAATACATCTTTATACCATCTATAATCACACATAGTTGGACATCTTAAATTCATTAATTGAGTTCCTATTCTATCTTTAAAAGTACTTGGATCACCAACAAAATTCTTAATAATTGTATATATTAAAGTTGATGTAGCATCTTGAGATTGGTCTTCTTGTTTAATACTGTTAAGAATTAAATCTTTTTCTTGGATGGTAAGAAAATTATTCCACCATCCTTTTAATTGACCTGTAAATCCTTGTGTTAGCATAATAGCTACATCTTTATCTGAAATTTTTCTCATTTTATAAGCAGTTACTGCCATTGTCATACTACACATTTGATCTAAAATTACTTGTTCACTTAATCCATCGATATTCCATTCTACTAAATCTGATCCAGAAAAACTATTTTGTACTAATTGTGATCTTTCTTCTAAACCCACATCTACTGGAGATGGTCTAGAGTAATAGTTTCTAGTTTTAGGATAATTTCAATTATTGGTGATTTTATTTAATTCTAATCCCTCCATTTCTATGGTATTAATGGTCTTACCTAAACTAATATTTCTAAGTTTTTCTTTCAATTCATCAACTTTGGTTTCCACTTTTGATCTTAGGCTAATATTATCTATACTTTGAAGTTTATATATTGGCTTTTCTATTTTAATAGGTTTATTATTACTACTTTCCATTCTTCCTAATTGATTTTTCATTATATCTAACATAGTATTAGTAAAATTAAGTTGTTGATGTAATTTTCTAATATCTTTTTTCTCTATATTTCCTTTTATTATCCTTATATGGAGAAGCTTCAACTTCTAAATCTTTTCCAACAGATATTTTAACAGTTTCTTTAGGAGGATATTCTGATTCTATTATACTACCTGTGCTTGTTTTCCATACCGATGTTGTTTTTGTTAATGGGCACAATTTCTTGTCATTTCCAACATAATAACTAATATACCAATTAAAGAAATAAAGATTAATTTTATTTTCTCTCATATAATCATAAAATAGTTCTCTTATTTTTAATACTTCTTCTTGAGTATGATTATTAAAATACCATTCTCTTATATCTTTATTATATTCTGCATTAAAATCTGCTCTTATCCAATCTTTATCAATTTCAAAGGGTTCTTCTTTAATTATAACTCCTAATATTTGTGATCTAGTTGGAGAATAATTTGTATCTGTTTCATATATTGGAGTAACTATGTTAGGTTTGGTATTATTAATTCCTATAATATTATCTATGTTTTCTAACGATGAATTATCTATAGAATTTCTATGACTAATAGTTTCTCTAATATTAGGGATTCTTATAGATTGTGATCTATTCATTCTTATTCTAATATATGTTCCTTCTTTAATAATTTCTCTTAATTCAGTATTTTCTATTTGTGTTTCTTCAATTATATCTGAAATTACCCATTCTTCTGGCATTCTTTTTATTAATTCTTCATGTCTTAACTTTTTTGGAGTTTGTATATTAGATCTCTTAAGATTTGCATGCATAATTATTGTTTCTTCTTTCGAAGATTGCCTTAATGCTCTAAAATTATAATTAACTTTAGTAATTTTATAATATATTCTATAGATTATTTCAAAAGGATCATATTTTTCATTTATAATTGTTTCATCTGATTGAGTATGTAATTTTAACGCTTGCTATGTATACTCATTTTTTAGATTCATAGCATAATTTGGATAGCAATTAAAAAATACTGGTCCATCATGACAATTACTTTCAAAAACTCCTATTAAAGAGTCATTAAAAATGTGGAAATCTTGTATCTCTTAATAATAATAATATTGGAACATTTATCCTATCCTAAAATTAGGTTTTACTGCCACTTGTATTAATCCTATATGAATAAAATTATATCCTTTATTACTATGTTCTTTTAACCTATCTTCTTCTAAGATAGTAATGGTTTTATTATTACTTGTTCCAGGATAACTATATTCTAACATATGAATTTCATAATCTTTTCCTTCCCAGAAAGATCTCTTTTTATATACTTCATTTTTATCTATTATAGGTATACTCCAGTTATAAAAATTTTCTTCCAATTTTGCTATTTCTAATTCATTTTTAGTTCCAGAACTTGATGCTTCATTATTATCAGTTTTTACTATTAAAGAATTATTTTTACCTAGATTTAGATTACTCATAGATCTTATTAACCTAGACATTTTATGGTTAAAACTTGTGAGTTACGGGACCACCCTCGCTGACCAACGGGTTTACGGCCTTATTAGGACTTACTACCGGGACCACGATCTGGGCTGACCAACGTATTAACAGCTTTCACTGCTACTTCAAGTTCTAGCTATGAAAATGTCTAAATTATAGAAAATTGAGTAATTTAAATCTAAGTATGTTACCAGAGTCCTCCCCTTTCGGTGAGGCTCTGATACCACTTATACTAATTAATAGGAATAAAAAAGTGTTCGTCTATACAAATATATCTATATCTAACTTTGTCTATTATAAAAATGAATCAAATTATTAATTTTATTAGTTTTAGTTACTCTTTTAATTCTCATAATAGAGTTGTATTGAATTAATTTTTTATGTTGATTTAAAGTCTTTTTATGTTTATAGATCATATTCATCTTATGAACATAATTCATCATCTTTTGTGTTCTTAACATTTTCATATGTAATTTACTCATTCTTTCAGCAATTAATTTAATTTTTTTCTACTAAACTAGCTATTTTATAATTTAAGATTCTCTTTTTATTTTTAAAATACGTATAAGTTTTCATAGTAACAATTTAATATATGAACATAAAAGTAGAAAGTAAATAAAAGGAAGTAAAAGGTAAAAGTAATGCTTACAATAATAATAAGACTTTTATTGCCCTTGTAGAGATTCTTACAGAAAACTTGAAAATGATACAAAGCTTCAGGAAAATTAAAAAGATAGAGAAAGTATTTCTGAGAAATGAAATTTTTGGATGCCCTTCTACTACTAAGGTCTTTGGTATTTATAGACCTCTAATGGTTTACTATTACACCTAACTTTCGCCTAACTTTTTTTTTTATTGTTTTGCCGACTTTTACTGTGTGTCGACAATCACTATTTACTTTTACTGTTTACCGACATTTACTGTGTGCCGACAATTACTGTTTACTTTTATTTGTTGTCATTATCTATTACATTTCATAGGGTCTTGTGAATCTTGAAAATATTGGCTGGACTGAACTTCTTCATCTTCTCCTAGAGGCACAGCTTGTATGGCTTGTAAAGAATTCTGAATATCTTCTTCTGATGTTGCTGCTGCTAATGCTGCCATAATTTGTTGTTTTTGAGCCAGGAATTGGGACTCTTTTTCATAAGCTATCTTGTTGGTCATGTTCTAATGGTCCAAAGGTTTGGAACCATGATTGGAACCATTTTGAAAATTGTAATGAGATTCCCTTTTTGAACCAAATAAACCATGAGTGAGGACTTGGTGATAAATATAGTATGTTGGTCCATGCTTCTTGATAATCATAATAAGTATAATTTTGAGGTTCAAATTTTAATGAGAAGTTCTTATGCTGATAAGGAGATAATTCCTAGTCTTGTAAAGATAATACTTTCATAATTTTTATTTTTGAATAAATCGGTTGTTGTGTATTTGGGTCCTTATAGTGGGTTAATTCAATGGATCCCGTATCCACTAATATGAACTCATAAAATTTTCTGGTTTTTTGTGGGTTTGTTGGAATGTAATGAAAGGTATTTGGGAAAATGGATTTATATAAGGTTTTTCTATCTTTTCTAAATCACTCTTTTTCAATAGTTAATATTCTAATAGGATTTGGCTTTTCATGATATGGAAATTGTTCTTTTAATGGTTGGGTATTATAAAGATCTGAGGGTTGTAATAAAGCAAATTTATTACTGGTTTTCATTTCAGAGCTTTTAAGCGGTAATGATGATGATGATGCTTTTTCACCTTTAACAACTTGAGACATTGTCAAAGGTTTTAATAGTAATAGTTTTGCTGATACTGGAGTGATTGATAATTGCTTTTCTTTTTCTTGGTCAAAAGGTTGACCATAATCTTCACTTGACACTGGTTTTTGATTCATCTTTTCCCTGCAAAAACTCTCGAGTAAGAAAGTCAGGAAGACAATTCGAATCCCCCTTTATATGTTCAATTGTGAAATCAAAACATGATAATATAGCTTGCCATCTTGCAAATATTTGTTTTGAAACTAAATTTTTAACATCATTTTTTAATACGCTTGGAGTTGCTGTACAATCTGTTCTTATTATAAAAGTTTTATTACACAAATCTTCTTGGAATTTAGTGACACATAATACAATAGCTAATATTTCTTTTTTAACAGTTGCATAATTCTTTTGAGCTTTATTCCATATTCCTGAATGATATTTAA
>JASCZI010030223.1:203046-221765 GCA_036250425.1 Stylosanthes scabra
CAGGAATGCGTAGACAAGTTATCCCATCAATATCTACTTGAAAAGGATATAATAATAAAGTAAATGGATTTCCTAATATGACTTGTTGAGATATCTTTTTTGCTAAGAAAAAAGTTGTTGTAAAACATACTTTATTTTTACAAACTTTTGCTGTTGATAATTTATAATTTATAGTCATTTTATCATTTTCTGCTTTATAAACTTTTTCTGTAGTCTTCTCATAATATTTTGTAGGTATTAATCCTTCTTGTATACAATTAATATCAGCTCCTGAATCTACCATTGCGACAAAGTTAAATTTATCATTTCCTACTACTATGGTTACGTTAGTATACCATTTCTGATTTACTAATAATGATAACATATTTATATAATTTGCTGGGATTTTTGGGATTGTTATTTTACTATTACTGCTTTCTGCTCTTTTTTCTTGGCTTTTTATTAAATTTTCGCCTTCTATTTTTAATAATCTATAATCCATATCAATATTTTGTTGTTTTAATTATGAAATTTCTCTTTTTAAATTTTTTATTTCTTCTTGTAATGAATGAAGAAGAAGCTTAGGGTTTTTAAATCTATTATAAATTTCTTTTATCTATATATATATATATATATATAATTTTTATTGGTTATCAATTCGTTACTTAGAATATTAGGTAATCAATAAAAGTTCAACCAACAATTTAAATTAGATATTTTATTTTTTTAAGTTTTTAATATTTTGTCTCTATTATTGATTACTTTAGATTTCAAATGTTCTATTTTTAAAAAATTTACAGATATTTTACTAACTTTCATTATGACGTTTTATAAATAATAATTATAAATATTTTATTGATTAATTTAATAGTTAGAAAAATATTAATTATCTATATTTATATATATATATATAGACGTGACTTAGTTATTTCAACAAGGAAAGCCAAAATACTCTCGTCGTCGTGATTAATAAATAATAAGTGCCAAAATACCTTTCCAAGACAATTATGATCATCGATACCGTAGTTGACAAATACAACAGCGTGTAAGTACTTTGACACATATTTTTTTTTTGACACATATAATGTAAGAAACATTTTTTTTTTGGGAGGACAAAAATAGAATTCAAAGTGAGCGTTATTATTATTATTATTATTTCAACTTGCATTGCAAGGCATCCTCTAAATGACAAGCAAGAATTATAATATTGAGCTTGGAGACTATGAGGAATTTCTTAAAGAAAAAAGGAGAATTGATTATTTTTCGCTTTTAGTCCCACCCACTTGTGAGGAATAATAATATTGATGCCAAATTCTACTAGGAAGAATATTAATAATGCTTTTTTATGCTCATAATTATTATAGGAATTCGGAATATGATTCAAAGGGAAGATGTGGTGGTATATATAGCTTACCTGCCACAATAGTAACATAGCCATACAGCAGCAGTTGCGAAATTGAGATAAAACAGGTTATTCTTTAAATTTTTGAGAAATTGAAGTTTTTTTAAAAAAATTGTTTTCAATTTTGCAGTTAATATATAAATGTGAAATGGGATTTTCCTTAATTTTTCTAGTATAGCCTGCAAAATTGAAAGATAATGTATAAAAAGGTAATTTCTTGCACTATAATTTTAAAAATTAAGGGAAAAAAACCATGTACTATCATATATTATTCTTATTTATTGAAAAGTTTGGTAGAAATAATTGAATAATTATAGATAGTTATAATTTTTTTATCTTATTTTTTTATTTATAAATTATTATTAAATTAAATGTATACAATTAATGTTATAATTATATAATTATTATATAAAATTATAAATATTAGATTAAATACAATAACTTTGAATTATAAGTACATACCATTACTGATCATTATTTATAATTCGATAGACTTTGCGGCTGTATCTTTTTGCAGTAAGAGTTTAATCTCAAAACGATTGACATTGAATAATTGAATAAGCAGAGATGAGGAATTTGTATATGACTGCACGCATGCCCTATCATGCACTATTGATAAACAGATCCTAATGTGGTAATTAATTAATGCACCCAAACGCAAGAATTATTGTATGAGAAAGACGTGTTAAAAAGATTTGTTTTGACATTTTTCGCCCTCCTTTGGCTTTGATGAATTATTGCAGTGTGTGTAGTTGATGTTGTTAATGGGTCATGTCAACCATGGACAAAGTCTCCTGAAGCTGAAAGATGCCAATACTCAATGATAGCAACGTCAGCGTCATCTCAAACTCCAAATTTATAGTAAATAAACTCATGTAATAGCTGAAGGATTCGTATTTGATATAGGGCTTATTTGGATTGGCCTAGAAGTAATTTTTTTTTTTACACAATTTTTAAATTACCTTGTGACTTGCCTGATTTATTTAAGGAGCTTATTATGTAAAAGCTAAAAAAAAATATTTGTTTTATAAATTATTTTTAATATAAGCATTTATGTTTTTTTATAATTTAATTAAATTGTTTATCTAAACAAGGCATAGTACGATTTTGTGCTTTTGGACTGTACATGAAATTCCTAAGTCCTAACCCAAGTTTGGATTGGACATGGGCTAGCCTTGTCTCTGTAACAATATATTAAATACATTATTAATTGCAATACGAAACAAAAATATTAATTAAAGAATACCAAAAAAAATACCGAAAGAATACATCAAAAAAATAAATTATTAATTAATTTAAAATTTCATATTTTATGATAAAGTATTTCTATGATAAATTTTAATAAATTCTATTAAAATTCTCATTAATAAAATAATTTATAGTGTTCTAAATATATATATATATATATATAACCCCATAATGTAACTAGAAATCTTTCCTTACCATGTTTTTCAATAATATTATTCTTTATACATTAAAAATATTTATAAAAATATAGTTATTATAAATTCAATAATTCTAGGTAAATAAATGATTTTGACCAATCAAGTACAACCAAGTGATTTATTTATATACTAAATAGAATATTATTTGGGTATAAAATAGAATTTTATTTATATGCACTTTTTTATACTATTTTATATACAAATAATCTTCTATTTAACATACAAATAAATCACTTGGTTGTACTTGGTTTGCCAAAACTACTTGTTCAAATAGCATTACTCAAAAATAAAACTTACGTCCACTTAAAATATTAACCAAATTTCTAATGTTTTCTTTTTCTTATTGGTTTGACTGAGGAATTAGGATGGAGATTTTTATTTTCCAAATTGTTTATTGATGTTTTTTTATTTGGACTTGAGAATAGAAAAGACTAGTAATTGAAAAAGACACGTGGCGTAGATGGCGGATGAATGGAGCATCACGTGGTTTGAGATGGTACGTCCACATAGGTCCACGTCATCATGCCAGCTGTCGAAGGACATCAGGTCACGTTTTAAAACATAAAAGGTCGCTCTTATCGCCACGAGACTCTTGCTTCTCTCTTCTTTAGCCGTTCGATCACTTTCTTGCACCCCACCACATCCATCAATTTCTTTGCAACAATTATTTTTGTATTTATTTCATATCAATAATTAAGTCATCAATAACAACGTTTTACTTCGTTTTTGTTTTTAAATTAATATATGATTGGGTCTCTTTTTTCTTTCTTGATGATTGGAGGAGAAGACTCTTTCGCTGGACAAATCATGTTAGCGTCTTAAATAACTTCATGTGCTTATGTCACCAGTAATATTACAGTTTGGCTGCAAAAATAAGGATCAAATCTTAATATTTTTGGGTTTTACAACACAAAATTTGTCGAGTTATTCTAATTTTTTTTTTTACAAAAAAAAGGGTTAGTTTGTCAATTGTCAATTACTAAATACTAATAGATATAAAATACAATTACATAAAATTACTTTCTTACTCATATTATCAAGTAATAACCAGTTGACAAAATCTCAATTCAATCAATAGAATAACATTTCACAAATTTATTTATTATCAAAATTTAAAAATATCATAAAATATTTATTTTTTATTGAATTACAATCATTTTAAGTGAACAATGATTTAACTAACCAAATTTAATCAATTTTTTTTCCACATGCCTTCCTTTTCATCTCTTTATTTTATCTTCTTCTTTTTTCTTTTTCTTTCATATCTACGTCTTCTTTCCGTCGTCATCATCGTCAACATCTTCTTCTTCATCCTCCTCCTCCTTTTTCTTCTTTTCTGTTTTACATTCTTCTTCTTCCTCCCCTTCCTCCTCCTCCTCCTCCATATTTGCGTGTTCTTTTGTGTCATCGTCATCGTCATCATCGATATCCTTTTCTTCCTTCTTCTTCTTCATCGCTATCGCCGTCTTGTTTAGGAGCTTCTTCTTCGCCTTCATCTTCATCTTCTTCGTCTATGGGTTTTGTTTAGTTTTTCTACAATGTTTAATTGTAGTTCAGATCATGGAATTCAATTGGATTTGGATCGTTCATGTGAATCAGAGCAGATCTTACATGTTTTAATTCGAAATTTGAATCAATTCAACATTGCTTATTTTGGTTTTCACTTTTTTAGATTCGTTGTGTATTTTATTTCCGTTCATTGTAGCATTTTATTTGGATTCAATATGGCATGTTATTTTGATTTAGTTTTTGAAGTGTTTGTGTTTTTCACTTTAGAGATTTTTTGTACATTTTATTTCAGTTCAGTTTATCATTTTATTTCGTTTTAGTTGGTGATTTTTACATGTTATATTTTGTTGTTGTTTTGCAGTTCTGTATAAGTGAATTGGATTGAAAAAAACAAGGAAAGACCAAAACTAACACAAAACACAACCTAAACTGAACCAAAATAAACAAATGTGATTTCTAGTTCAGTTAAAAAAATCAAAACTGTGTCAGAGTAAAAAGCAACAATGGAAGAACAAAACTAACACAAATACTGACCTAAACTGAAACGGAATAAACAAAATGTGATTTATAGTTCAGTTAACCAAATCAAAACTGCATCAAAGTAAAAAGCAACAATAGAAGAATAAAACTAACACAAATCCTAACCTAAACTGATCCAAAATCAACAAAATGTGATTTCTAATTCAATTAACCAAATCAAAACTGCATCAAAGTGAAAGTAATAATAGAAGAACAAAACTAACACAAACTCTAACCAAAGCAAAATTGCATCAGAATGAAAAATAATAACGGGAGAACAAAACTAACACAAACTCTTACCTAAACTAAACCGAAATAAACAAAATGTGATTTCTAGTTCAATTAACAAAATCGTAACTGCATCAAAGTGAAAAACAACAATGAAAGAACAAAACTAAATAAAACCTAATATGTGCATTAATACTCGTGATATGAAGAGATTGCAATCATTATGTAGTATTTATTAGTTTATATTTTTAGAATATTTTATTTGATTTTGTTTTTGAATTTAATGTATTTACTAATTAAGGTTTGTAATAAGAGGTGTATAAATACCTCATAAACTATTGTAGTCGTCAGCGAATAGAATCAGACACTTAGTGGTGTGATACCACTTGTTGGTTTCATGATGAAATCATGGTGTGTGCAAGGGATGCGAGTGATTCAATCTCTTGTTGTATTGAAAAATTAAATGGAAGGTTGTGAGATTCTCCTTCTGTTTAATTTTTAAATTTATGGTGTGAACATGTAAGGTGTGTAATATTCTTAACTGTTACAACGAAAAATTATATAGAAGACAGATTAATTCACTTCTATCCAATTTCAATGTATCCCTTTTCAGTTTATTATATATTCAATTTTATTAAAGTATCTCTTCTTTATACTCTTCTTCCTCAATTCCTTATCAAAACCTAAGCTAAATTTTCGAAATAAACAAATCATATTTATAGTTCAAATAACCAAGATGAAAGTGAATCAGAGTAATAATTATATTTATGTTAGTTTTGATATTATATTTCGGTTCGGTTCGATTTATCAATATATTTTGATTTAATTTTCAGTACGTAAACAATTTTCATTAAGAAGAAGAAGAAGAGGAGAAAGATGACGATGATGACGAAGGAGGAGGAGAAAGAGGAAGAAGAAGATCAGAAGAAAATGATGATGAAGAGGATGAGTTAGACATAGACGACTATAAAGAAGAAGAAAAAGAAGAAGAAGATGATGATGATGATGAGATGACGATGACGAAATTGCTGCAACAAAAGAAGAAGAAAAAGAAGGACGGTGAAGAAGACGAAGACGTAAGCATGTGTTTGAGTTGGTTATTGAAAAATGGTGTTTTTGTTTTGGGAGCGTGTGTGCACGCGCTTTTGATGAGTGTGATTTTTATTGTTATTGGGATACTTGATTTAAGTTTGGTTGAAAATTTTACTTATTCAAATAGCATGATTGATTGGATTACCCTTTTTATTAGCCGTGATGGTTTAACTATAGACTAAACCACCTATTTTACTGAAAATAAGAATTATAAGAATGAATTGATTGATTAATCATCTCAATGATGCATCTAAACTAATATTTGAGAATTTAATTTTTTTCTTGTGTATGCAGTAATTAATTGTTGAGAGAAGCAATAAGCCTCTAAATAATAGAGTTCAAACATGTGACAAGACAACGGTTTAGAATTTAGGTTCTTTAATACAATACTCAATCCCTCTGACTCGCCGAAAATAAAAAAGTTGCTTGAAAATTTTCATTTTCATTCTCCCATATTTTCGTCATAGGTAACTCTATAGCCGAATACTTTAGTAATATGAATGTATTGATTCCATCTTATATTATAATATTTTTTAATTATTTTTAAAAATTAATATTATGATAACATATAAATATAGATGTGGAGAATAACGAGTATGACACATAGATACAGATGCAAGACACTACACAACATACGATAACATACTAAATAACAAATCATATTCGGCTCAAAACATAACAGGCAATAATTATAAAGTGTCTAACACATTAAAATGGTAACTTATAGATATGCATGTATATATTTTATAGGTTGAAACAAAATTAGAGTTGTTACAGTATAAATTATAGAAAAATAATAGTTGTTTAAGTATTTTCATTAATCAAATATAATTAAGTTAATTTTAATTTAACAAATATCACTCGTTGAGGGGGAAAAAGAATTATATTTAAAAAGAAAAAATTTGGTTGAACGTGCTTCTAGCTTTACTTGGCAATTGGCATGTGAAAAATGTTGAGAAATAATATAGCTTCGTTTATCATACTAACTTCAATCGTTTACACCTTTCTGACTAGTAAACAGTAAACACTAAACATTCCAAGAGGAATTATTAAAGGGAAGCTAACGAACCAAACCAACCACTATTATTTTCTTGTATTTTTTTTTCCTATTTTTTTTTTTCTTGTATTAGTTTCCAAAGACAAAGGAAAATACGTCACTTCCGTGTTTAGAGTTTAGACCAACGAATAAAAAGTAAAAACCGTGTTAAGTTTCTTATTTTATTTTATTTTCCCGGAAAGGTATTTAAATTATTATTCAGAGATGATAAATTGAAAGATTTGATTATTTTATTGATGAAATAAAAAACATAAACGAATATTTTAAGAGTATTTTGTATTTTTTAGCAAAAATAATTAATAAAGATCTAATTAAATTTTTTATTTAATATAAAGACTTAAATACAAAATTTTAAACTATAACAATTTAATTAAAAATTTGAAAAAATAAAAAATATATAATAATTAATTCTTAGTAAAAACATGAGCCTAATGGTGCTTTCTATGTTATTAGCAACAAAATTTATTATTTTTGACAAATATCTTGTACGCTAAACATTAAGAATTTTAAACTCTAAATTCTAATATATTATAAAAATAAAATATCAGTCCAAAATATTTCCTAATATTAATAAAAAAAATATTAGTCCCCTAACATTTTTCCTACTTTGTTGTATTGAAAGCTAACTTTAACCTTATTTATACGTTGTTAGCTAGTTGGGACCAAACTTATTAGAATATTTAAGACAATTAAAAATGTGAACACAAGGTTATTAATTAGTTACTTCTCCTCAAATACTTTTTTTGGTGTCTTCTCCTCAAATACTTTAGATATATGGAAGCAAAGATATTATGTACTTGAAAAAGAAAACTATTATTATTACTTAATAATGGGTTTGTGATTATTGCTCAATGTTACTTAATAATTTTCTGGTCATTTGGTGTCATTTTATTTTTGAATTTTTCTTTAGAAAGACTGAAAAATTGAGGGCAGACGTGGCAAAGAAGGAAATGGAACATGCTAAATGATTGATGGATGGGTTGTTAGGTTCTAATTCTAATAACTTCTAAGCCATCCGAAGAGAACATTAGGATATTCCTAATTCCTCCTTCCATGGATGGCTACAACTTTATTTATATTCTTTCTCTTACAATTTAATATTCCTTTCTGTTATTGAAGTAAACGCTTTGTTTATTGACAATAATAGTTATAGTGGGTGTTTTAAAATATAACAATTTTTAACTTGTTAATTAGTACCATGTATTTTCAAAGAGCTTTGCTGATAAAGATGCATCATTCATGATAGTCACTTAAGATATTAAACACATGTTTTTAACTTTACATCATTTATTATTTATTTTGTAAAAGAAAAAATTACGTATTCAACACTAAAAACACGTCTATTAAGATAGCGTTCATATTGAATTAATTAATTAATTAATATATTTTTACATTCAATAATGATAGGTGAATTTAATAATTTTAAATTAAATGTTGGTTAATTAAGGCGTGAATGATTAATATGTACTTGCCGGGGTTATGATATTCTTTGATAAAAAAGTAATTATTGATTAATTAAGTAATTTTACATTTTAATTCACCCGAAGATCATATTTTTTTAAATTGTCTAAATTAATCGCACAGCTTTATATATAGTTAGTGCATATGAATTAAAATTTGCTGATTTTATCGCGGATGGTGATCTCCTGAAAAAATTTTAGATTTGAGATTTAGAACTTGCGAAGTTCACTTTGAGCATATTAATCGTGAATTTAACATAACTGTAAATTTCTTAATTAAGTAGGGAGCCAAAGAGGCTAAAGGATATGTTGAATGACTTCAGCCGAACATGAGATTCATATGTTGTTAGCCGCTCATTCAGCTTAGATTTTGTTTTCTCATTTCTAGTAACCAAACAAAAATATACAGTTAGTACTAAATTATCTACAGTAGTGATAAAACTAATACATTACAAAATTAAAATGATGTAATTGCTACTTGCTTTATTTTTCAAAATGTTAACTTTTCTTATAGGAAATAATAATGTCACTCTTATTTTTTATAATGCCCCTGTTTAAATTAATATTTTACCTTATATCTTGTATGAATTTATAGAAAAAGAGTAACATTATCATTTTCCTTGTTATAACTAAATAAATGAACATTTTACCTTATATCTTGTATGAATTTATAATGCCCCTATTTAAATGAATATTTAAATGAACATTTTACCTTATATCTATGAATTTATATCATTTTCCTTATATTTTACCTTATTGATCTCTTCTCCTTTTTGTCTCTTTATCTCTTTAATCTATTTTAAATGTTCTTTTTTTCCAAACTAATAACGGTGACATGTCATGTTCTTTTCACCTCAATTTTTCTTTTAATAAAAATAGAATGCATTCATATTTATACTGCATTAATCATTTACTCATTTTTATTTCAAATTTTGATATTTACAAATATTTAGTTACTTATTTAACCAAATAAATTGAATCCTATAAATACTAATTATACTCTTCATTTTTTCACAAATTTAATAATAATAATAATAATAACAATAATAATAATAATAATAAAAATTATAAATAATCGATAATGATAAAAATTAATTATATATTATATAATTATATTTTAATTTATATAGAAAGATAACATGAAGAGAAGACGAGACATACGAGAAGTGAGGAGAGGGAAGGGTGGTAGTGGTGCAATGTGCGATGATGCACTGGAGAGGGGTGGTTTAGGGCGAGGGCATGGAGGGCTGTATATGGATCGAATCGGATTAGGGTATGATTGATTTTCGATCCAATCCGCATAAATTTTATCGAAATGGATATAATATCCGCATTTTTCACCTCGTATTTGATCCGATTTGACTGCGAATATATCTGCGAATTACAAATATAGCAAATTGAGAAAAATTATTCGCAGAAGCACGATAATTCTATCCTATTTTAAATTAACATTACAACATATAATATTTCTTAACAAGACAAACATAAATTCAGCAAATTTTTTGGGTTAGGCTAGGTGTACACCAAAATAAGCCACCAGTGTATAATACACATTGAAATACAAAATATACACTAAAAATGAGTTAAACTACATATGTATTTTGTACTTCAATATGTATTATATATGGTGGCTGATTTTGGTGTGCAAAATAGAATTCTTGATTAAAATTCAAATGCATCAAACATATAGAGCCACCACTTTGTGGAGTTCATCCAGTCATTTCAATATATAGAAATTAAAACCTGCAATAAAAAAACAATGTTAAAACATAAATCCAAACCCTATAGTAAAAGAACAATGTAAAACAGAAATCAAGCAAAAAAATAAAAGCACCACAACCTTACCGTTGTCAAGTTGATCAAGCAAAAATTTGACAAATAACAATGTTAAAATGTCAATCCAATTATCCAAATCTGATCAAGGAATTAAACAAAACACAAAAGCGGGAAAAGTAAACGATTAGGGTTACAAAGATCATAATGTTAAATTAGGCTTAGAAAACAAAGCCGCAACGTAAAGAAGTGAAGAGCAGAGGCTTACCATGACACTGACAGTTGCAACGGTAAGGAGGCGACGACGACATGGAGGAGGCAGCTACAAGAAGAAGAGAAAACTTAATAACAGAGATGCAACGTGAAGCATAAGTGAAGGACATGGCTTATGGTGAGGTCAGGAAGAAGGGAGGCTAATAACTACAAGGACATGACGAGTGGCGATGATCACGTGCCGAGCTATGATAACCAGCGACAACAACGACGGGACGGATGGGCAACGACGACGATGTATAATGGAGGAGCAGCGACAAGCGAGAACGAATGACATTGACGGTGGGTGCAAATGCCGATGAAGGAAGACACGGTGATGGTGATTCGGCGAGAAAATTGAAAGTGGGTGAATTGTGTGTGAACTTTTGAAAAGAGATTAGAGAAGAAAAAAGGCTAGGGTTTCAGACACCAGAGTTACTGAGTCACAACTTATCCTAATATATATTTTTCATTACTTATTTATAATTATAAGTGTGGATCTGCGGACACTAACCGAAAATTCATAATTCAATCCTCCAACCGTGCAGATTGGATAAAATCAGCAAATTTCTGATTGGATTGCGAATATTATCACGGTTATGCGGATCATATTTGATCCTTAAACATGGCAGGTTGAGGTCGGGATTGTTGGATTATTAACTTATCCTCATATCATGGGCTAAATTATAATTGAAGATGATGGTGATATAATAAAGAATAGAAGAAGTCTTTGTGATTAATAAAATTTAGCCAATAATAAGTGAATATTATCCTTTCTCCTTTATCTTATGCATTCTGACCTCCACCACCACCACCACTCTCACCATTCTTTTTCTTCCCTCTTTCCGCAACTACTACTACTTCTTCTCTACTACCACCTTTTCCTTAGTTGTTGCTCTCTCTCTCTCTCTCTCTTTCTCTCTCTCTCTCTCTCTCTCGTGGTGTCGCCTAGTCCTCCAATCTCGCCGACCTCTGTCACAGTCTCTCGCAAGTCCAACCTCGTCACTAGTCAACACGGACCCAACTCCAGCCTCGCTCGCCCTCCGACAGCCTTGCCCTCCTCCGCGTCGTTTGTCCATCATCTTTTGTCGATTACGCCGTTTTATGGCGAGGCCGCTCTCACCCACTTTCGCTGCCTCCTCTTTCTCGCCTTTGTGAATCACTATGTCCTCGCGTTTCCTAACAAAAAGTTGCACCGCCGTCAGTTCTCCTCTGATTTGCTTGCCATCGACGCAAAGCTCTCGTTGATTTGACGGCGGCGGCGACGACGACTTCTGTTTCCCTCACCGGTGCTATTGTCTTCCTCATCTTCTCCTCCCTTCTTTTTTGATGTTTTAAATTTTTTGATTTTCACTTTTATCAATTTTGAATGATCACTATTATCAATTTTGGATGATCACTGTTATTTTTTGGGAAGATTTATTTTTCATATTTATACGATCTATTTTATTTATTTGGATAATCTGCTTTTCAATTTTGTATGATCATAACTACTCTTTTAGTCATAAAGGTTTGGGGTCAAAATCAATTTGGTCACAATCTTTTATTTTTTGTCATATTGATCACAAAGGTTGTATTTTGGTTTAAAATCACCCTTTTTATCATTTTGCCCCTAGTTTTTCTTACACCCCATCCATAACCCTAGCCTCTACTGAAAAAAAAAAAACAGATGAGAGGGAGAGAAAGAGAAAGAATGGAACGAACAAAGAAAGAAAAAAGAGAGAAGGGGAGGCGACGGCGGCAGCGCCACTGTTCCGTCGGGAAGAAGAGTGGAAGACGCAATAGTGATGATGCGAGGTGGAAGCAGACAAAAGAGAGGGAGATGCGATGGTGATGAAGCTGCCTCCGCCGTCGTTCCCTTGCCGCCGCCGCAATGGAACATTTTCGGCCACAAAAACCACCTCCTTCATGAGCAGCAATGTAGTTGAAGCATATGCCTACGCTAGGAATGCTATATTCTTGACACAACAACCTTGTGTTCTTCCTTTTCTTCTTCTTTTTTCTCTTCCAATAATGATCAATGCAACTACACATATGCTTACGCTAGTGCTTCTATAACACAAGGTGTTCTTGCACATGAAAAATTCCCCTTCACTACTTCTACCATGGGAAACCAATTTCACTCCAAGGTGTTGTATTCGGTTGTGGACATAGAAACACTGGAACTTTTAATGACCCTGAGATGGGTATAATTGGATTAGGAAAAAGGCCAGCTTCACTCTGTTTTGCTCTCCTGTGTTGAGCGTATGTACCACTTATTAAAAGAAAAAGAAATGTTAGGGAAGATTTGGAAAGAATTACTGAAATTGAAGATGGCAGGAAAGATTTGGAAACAATTAATGAAATTGAAGAACATGGGAGTGGCTCAATCCATTTGGGGTTGCTACATTGAGTGTTTTTGTGATTTCTTTGTTCTCTTTTAAGTTTTAACTTTGTTACAGTGGTGATAGCTTTAGTGATGATTATGATATTTCTAGTGAATTGAGGATGGGGTGATGATGTTGGAAACAGGTTTGGTCTTGATAGTTGAATAGTTAGAGGAGCCATGCTTTTTTTTTTTTTTAAGGAGAAGGGTAATTTTGTTCAAAATGATGATTTTGAACACAAATAAAACCTTTGTGATCAATAATATGACAGAAAAAAAGGATTGTGACCAAATTGATTTTTATCCAAAATTTTTGTGACTAAAAGAATAATTATCCCTATGATCAAATTAATTTTTTCTGGATACTTTGTTTTTCAATTTTGGATGATCAATTTTGTTGGCTATTATTGATTAATATTGTGTTGATTACCTATTACTGTCGTAAAGCATACAATTGAAAAGAATTTGACTAATAATTAATTGTCAAAAAAATAGTACTAAGGATAAAATCAAAATTTATTTTGAACATTAAGGATAAATTTAAATTAAATTAAATAATATAAGTAATTTTAAAAATGTTAAAGATAAAAAGCATATTTATTCTAATTTTAATTTACTCTTAATATTAACTTTTTTAAATTTATTTTTAGCCATAATTGGTTTCAAAGAAAAAAGTTAAATCTTTCCAAACTTGATCCGGCGTTTGATTCGGAATTTGTATAAACAAATGATGAATCCACCCAATTTAAACATAAATCGGTTTAAATGTCCAAAAAAAATACATAAATCAGTTTAGAGTTATTTTTTTTCCAAATAGAAAATATACAATTAAAATAATTAGGCTAAAGTATGATTTATGTCCAGGACGGATGCATTGATTGAGTTGTGGGGTAAGTGCCCCATTACCATTTGCAAATTTTACAAGTAGTATATAATAATAATTATTATTTGCCCCATTGAATAATTGAATTTGATCCCACTAAAAAAAATTTTCATTCAATTTTTGGCACTTAATAGTTAACTTGAAAATTTTTATTTTAGATACCTGCTCTAATAATTAATTCTCAAATTTAAATAGGATTGTTGTTTATTTAAATTAGGTTAACTATTATATTAGTCTTTATAATTTTATTAAAACTTTAATTACATCCTTATAATTTTATTTAAACTTTTAATTAAGTTCTATAATTCAATTTGAATTCACACTTTAGATAAATTTTTTCAGTTAGGTCCTTTTTAACTAGTTTTCTTATAATCTTTTTTAAATATTCATTTTTATATTTGATGTAGGATGAATTATGACATTTTTAAAACAAAATATTTTGGAATTAATATATATTTTCTTAAAAATAATAAGTATTAAGGATCTAATTACAAAATTTTATTTAATATAATAATTAATTATAAATTCTTAAACTAAAAGAAATTCATTAAAAACTTGGTAAAATTAAATACACTAATAAAAAAGTTAAACCAAAAAATTATTATCGTATTATATATATTTTGCCTCATTGTCAAAATTTTCTAGATCCGTCACTGTTTATGTCCCTAACGTTTATGAAAAATTTTAAAAATACCCTTAACGTTTAATTTGATTCAATTTTACCCTAACGTTTTTTATTGGTTTTAATTTTACCCCTAATCGTTGATAAATTGAAAAAATTGAGGGTAAAATTTTCAACGATTAGAGATAAAATTGAAACCAATCGAAAACATTAAGGGTAAAATTGAATAAATTAAACATTAAGGATATTTTTGAATTTTTTACAAACGTTAGGGACATAAACCATATTTTATCCAAATGATGAATGTAGTATTTTTGTAAATTGATTTCATTAGTTATTTTTTTCAGATAGAAACTTTAGTTTTTTTACCAAATGAAATTTAATGAATAGATACTCATCTAAGTAGAATCGAAAATAAGAAAATTGAGTTATGAATTATGACACACTCTTAAAGGAGAATACAATTTAATTAAGTGAGAGAGTACACATAATTACATTTATTATTACAAGACAATGGAACCTGGATTCAAATTTTAGAAACGCATTGAAACATGGTAATTCACGTGAGCCAAAAATCAAACATGGTAACTTGGTGACTGATTAGTGATTACTAATAAGGAAAATAAGATACTAGATGCTGACAAAAAACCTGCTTCCACACATCGAGAGAGGGAGATTGAGAAAATGGGCATGAAAGTTAGCCGAAATTGTGCTGAGCTTTTAATTTGATTTGTATTTATTGCATTCCCTTTTAATTTGATTAAATATTTATTGCATTTAGACTTAGTCTAATAACTTTTTTTATTGCACATAATATAGAGATAAAAAATTTAATGACTAATACGTTGAGTGTTGAAGAGATAAAATTGTTAAAGAACACTAACTCTTATTCATCTGTATTAACTTATATTGGTATAAGTCATAATCAATTCATGGATAGATATATAATGCGAAACCCTTTCAAATAAATAAATTCAATTTCCATTCTTTAAAAAAAAAAAATTAAATAAAAAATATTAGTGAACACAAACCTTTCCTTATACCTACAGATTTGTGTTGGTTTTAGTGTATTTATACTGAACTTATTGAAATTTACTTAAGGTTTGTTTGGGTGAGCTTCTCGTAAAAGATATTTTTTCGAGTTATTTTTTAAAATTTTTTTGTAAAAGTAAAAGTAATTTTATGTTTGGATATCTCATATAATAATATCTTTTTATTTATCATTATGTTTGGGTATAACAATTTATTTATTATGTTAAAAACATCTTTTTTTCGAGTAAAAAGGATTTTTTAAAAAAATGTAAAGATTTTTTTTTATTTTACTAGTGCTTTTACTTTACTATTGGAAATTACCCAAACACGCTAAAAAATATAAAAAGATCTTTTTTTAACAGAAAAAATCTTTTTAGTCAAATAATGGCATCTAAATAAGCTCTTATTATCTATATTAAAATAGAAATATTCTACGTGTTAAACAAATTAAAATATAAAAATATCACGTGTGTAATTTTTTTTCTTAATTTTTTTATTATATATAATTTATAAAAAATAATTTTTTGAACTATTTTTATTATTTTTATATATATTTAATAAGAAAGAGAAAATTAGTATATGCGTTAATACCTATTAATACACTTTCAACTAGGGCTCCCTCATTTGATGCAAAATTTTCATTTTAGAATCATGTTTTTTGTTATCCAATGGTTTAATTCCCTTATTTGATGCAAAATTTTCATTTTAGAATCTTGTTTTTTTGCTATCCAATGGTTTAATTCATGTATATATGTGAATACGAAAATAATAAGTTTAATTATTCTATCAATTTCTAGAAAATAATTTACAACTTATTTTATATTAAATACAAAAATGAATACTCTAATTTTATTTTTTTTAAAGGGTTCGAAAGAACCTAATTAGATTTTGTTTGTCTAATATAAAAATTAAATTACAAATTTTGAATTATAAAATCCTATTTCAAAATTTAGCTAAGTTTTAGGACATTAGAGATTAATTAAACCATATAAATATTAATATTAATATTGGGAAATCCTCATAAACAAATAACTTTATTTATATTGCCCAGCAATTTTGATAAGTATGTATATTTTAATAGTGTATCAAGATTATTCTTTAATATTAACTAATAAAAAATACCAAATTGTTAAGTATAGGAAAATTTTAATTAATAATTTTTGGTGTATATTATTTTGCCTAATCAAATATAAATAAGTTATTTATTCTAGGTTAAATAGGGGACTATTTCGATATCAAATAAAATTTCATTTTATTGTTATTTTTTGTACCATTTAACATCAAATATTTTTTCTTTATCATAAAAATAACATACTTGGTTGGATTTATTAGTTAAAATAAATTTATAAATAGTATTATTATAAATATACAGTGAGTGATTTTAATTTTAGTAGGTGGTTTAAGTGTATAAGTAGAATTTTTGGTATTATTTAATTCATTTTAATGTGTTTAATGAATTAATTTTAGTGTGAATTGTATTGGTCATGTAACAGTGTTGGAGATGATTATTAATATTAATTGAAATTTCTAATTTTCTCTTTCATCATTGATGTGTGGATGCATTGTTGTGGCAAAGCTGTGACCTTTTCTTCTGTTTTCTTCCCTCACAATCTCATATTCTCATTCATTCATTTTCACTTCTTTTTCTTCTCTGCAACCCAAAAAGCTGCTCCTGATTCTCTTTCCGCTTCTCTATTCCCCAAAACAAAAACACCTTCTTCTTGATTCATCACCTTTCCTATTTTCTTTTCTGTTTTCTCTTCCCTTTCTACTTTTCTTCCTTTTTCTATTTCCTGTTTTTCTCTTTCTCTGTCTCATTGTGTATCTAAAACAGAACTTCATGTATTATCCCATTGATGTAAAATTCTGAGCTTTGTAATTTCCTTTCTTTTTCTCTTTTGGCTGCGCTTTTGTTAAAGAGCTTCTGTTTAATTTGATTAAACAGAAGCTCTTTTTGTTGTGTTTTAATTTTTGCGTTTTTGCGTTTTTGTGTTTTGTTTGTGTTGATCTCTCTTTGGAGAGTAATTTATAGAAAGAAAACAAAGAGCTTAGTTTGAAGCTCGGGATCTGAAATTATGATGGAGGAAGCAAATGATAAGATTCAAAACCGTGTTGTTGTTGTTGACGATGGAGCTGAGTTGAAGTTCAGCTACATGCAGAAGTTCAGGCTCTATGAAACGCGCTCGGTATATGATCTTCAATAACCGTTCAATATTTCGATTCATATATGCATTTTTCTCACTTCGTTTTTTTGACCGTGATCCAGCTATGGCTTTGTTTTTTTTCTTTTCTATAATCATGTTTCTCTCTGTCTGTTGCTTGAAGATGCTGTTTCTCTCTCTCTCTTCAATTATGTTTTCATTTATGGCTCCTGTTTTCATGGCTGAACTGAAGGAATCAAATGGATTTGTATTTTCTTGCTCTCTGACCGTTTTTATTTTTGTGTTTTTTTTTTTAAATTGGGAATCAGATGCTTCCTGTTTGTTAAGGTGTGGTTCATGAGCTGTTGTGTTTGTGAAATCTGTGATTTTTCACAAGATGACAATGATCTGGATTCTGGATTTTCCTGCTTCTGATTGGTTTCCATTAGTGTAATTTGTTTTGTCATATCTGATTTTCATGATGTATGTAATTGATGCTGGATAATTGTGTCAAATGATTTTGCAGCAAATAGCTTATGGCTTGTGAATTCTTATATTATACTGTTTTCAGATTGTATTGATTGACCTTGTTCGCCAGCTTTTTCGTGTTCATTTTCGAATATGTCGTTTCAATTTTGCATGATGGATGATTGAATATCTTAACATAATTGTTAGTCTCACTTTGATTTTATTAGCACTAAATTCGTTTGGCTTCACTTTGAAAGCTGCCTGATATTAAGTGATTGTGTTTATGCCTATGCTTGACTTTTTTACTAAGCACTTCTTAAAAGGGAAACTAGGATTAATTTTTTTCTGTTCTTTACTTCTTTCATCAATTGCATGCATCTGGTCACATATGGTAATGTTTTCTTGCCAATCAAAATAGTAATGCTTTTATGTTTGCTAATTTTGGAATTTGATATTGCTGACCTTTGTTATTAGAAGGATTGCCATTACTTG
>JASCZI010030223.1:227498-255751 GCA_036250425.1 Stylosanthes scabra
AAAAGTATATTTACATACGCATTTCTCTAAGAAATTTGGTGCAATACGAGTTATATATTTATGGAGATAACAATCAATATGGTCCTTGAGTTTTACCTACTAATCAATTTGGTTCCTGAGTTTTATAGCCGTTAACATATACCACGTCAGTATGCACGTGACACTTAATGATCTATCTCGCTAACTTGATTCTTGGTTATAATACTTGGGAATCATATTGATAAGTGGGAAAAAACTAAGGATAATTATCTCATTATTAATGCTATTTGCATTGAGTGTCAATTAGCTCATGTCTTATTTGATACTGTTTTATCAGATTTTTGGGGCATTTTCAGCCACAACAGGGAAAACCAGCACTGTGGCAGCTAGATTCAGATCAGCATTTCACTGTTGGAAAGTGCAGTGCATTCTCGGAAGGTGAAAATGTCAGGTATATACTGGGTTATTTAGTTACACGATTTTTTTGGTGTTATCATCATTTAGGGAAGCATCTGACGGAGAAGGTTTTATTATTTTAAATTAAATCCTATTAGAGGTGAAGCATTCCACATGACCTTGTAACTATTTCATTCCAAAGAAGTTAATTGAGTACATAAAAAATACATTATCTGTCCATCACAGGATGTATTAAATAAAAATATACTAAAACTTCCCTTGGCAGGGGATCTATAATGCTATTCTTCTATTTTGCTAGGCCCACTATTAGAAGGTCACTGTCTGATGGCAACATTAAGGACAACACAATTAGGGACCTGAATGTCCCGAATTGTCCGGAGTCGACTGACATATCCGACAAGCATCGTCATTCAGAGTCCACTCCGGACATCTTTACCTGTGGAAGTTCTATATGTCATTGCAGGTATCATAATTGACCGCTTTCATTATGTAAAATCTCATAGCCATGTTTAGACACTGGTGTAGTTTATACTGACTAGCAGCCTGTTTGTCGAATATTTGAGTTTCTAATTCTGATAGAATTCTCCATTTATAACTGCTTAAGTTCAAATTGCATTTAAACAATTAATCTTCCTTCTTGTTTGTTTGGTGAAAATGATTGAGAAGATTTTGCCCTATTGTGCTTTATGCAAGACATCAAAATCTTCTAATAGTTGTGTTTCAATATCATACAGGCTTATATATGGGGGAATGGTAAAGGACCAATATTGTGACAGTGATCACATTTGTTATGATGAACATGGAGACTGCTCCAACTTCGTAGATCTGGACTGGCTTTCATCTTCTGGAAATTCTTGTGAAGAGGAATTACTTGAAAGGTAGTTCTATAACTTTGATTACTTGCTGATATAAATGTCATATTCTTGCCTTTTTCCCTTCACTTACGATTCAGATTGTGGTCTTCAAATCTTGATAAATAGTAGAGACGTATGTGTGTTGAAATTTGACTCACAATGAGGAGATATATCATAGCATACTTATATTTCAATCCCTTTGGGAGGTTCATCTATGAATTAAAAATTAATAAATAACCAGTGAGGAACTAAAGTACTGTCAGCTTTTTGTTTATGCAATGATCAGATCTCATGCAATTATGGAGAGGAATATTTTGACTTTGGGAGAGAGAATAAAGAGGGAAGGAAGGCAGTTATTAGCGAACATTAAGATTTTGGGCTGGTGGTATATATAGAAAACTTCACTCAGCTTCTGCTATTAGCATTTTGTCGAAACAAATTTATTTGTTGTGACTTGTGAGAATTAGCATTTTATTGAATTTTATCTTTGGGCTTTATGCTGGAGGAATTCTATATAGAATAGAATTGAGAGCATGGATTTCAATTTTAAGAGCATATTGATTGATTTATTTATTTTTCTATAACTGAATTTGGGGATTGGTTTAGATTTTTCATGTCTAAGTGTCAACTGACGCCGTTATTGTCGATGATTGTCATTAATTTTGACCCGATCTTGGAATAATAATTTGTTTGATTTTGATGATTGACCGGCTACTTGACTACAGGTCAACCAGCATCTCATCAGAGAATATTGTGAATGAGCTAAGAACTGAGATTAATACATCTGCTAGTGACTCTGGATCCAGCATGAAGGTTAGTATGCATCATTATTTCATGATTTTTCACACAATATCATAATTTCCTTTAATTGATGAAATAGAAAAAGAAATAATTTTCATAGCATTTCATTCCCTATGTGTATTAATACTCATCAATGAGTTCTTCCTAAAATCTTATGGAACGTCAACTGGATAATGCAAATTTATTATCACAGTTTATGGTCTTTGTTTTGTCCACAAGTTCTTGATTATTCATCTTTTTTCCAAGCTTTATTTGATCTTCAGCCACCCTGTGTGTTAGACTTGCTTCTCATCTATCTAGCCATGGCTTTTACCATTTAGGGTATGTTGGAGAAGTGAAAATTTTCATTGACGGGACCAAATTCATCTATAAGAAGTTCCACCCCATTAACCTATCAAGAGTATTATGTTATTAATATCAAAGTAACATTCTTCTAATGATGTGAGAACCTGATTCATGGTGTGCAAAAAGTTGGCATTGACAATGGCTCAGCTCAAAACCAATTGCCTTTTCTTTTCTCTGTTAATGCCAGCATAACAAAAATAACATTTTTCAAAGCCATAATATGTTTTCTGATTAGGTCCTTTTTCTTTTGTTACATATCAGCATGAAGTTTGAACATATACCCTAAATCACCAGTGGCTGAATTAGTCCATTATTTTCTAGCATGCATGCAACCAAATGGGAATTAAATTTTGTTTTTCAATGATGTTTCAGGGGAGGCAGTGTGTGGAAGAGCTCAACAAACAAGTGAAATACTCTGAAAGCTTTGAAAGATGGGTAACTCATGGAGAGATGCATTTTGTTTGAGACCATTGATGTCAATAGTCATGACCTCCTCCATCTCCATCCCAAGGATCTTGGCTCTTGACTTTGTTGTACAGAAGGGGAATCAAAACAAAAATAAAATAAAATAAAGGGTAAGATATCATCCAAAAGAATAATTTATAATATAGAAGTGACAGCAGCTTAGAGAAGCTGAGTTTTTTTGAAAGGGAACTTGGGTAGCAAATTTCTATAATTTAGTTTTTTTTTTTTCTTTTTTACCTCAAAATGGAGCATCTATGTGGGAGGTAAAAGTAGTTGTCAATAGGTAAATTAATTTTTCTACCTTCCGTTAAGTCCCGTTAGCTGCATTATTCTTCCAGAGAGAATCATGGAACCGTGTATATAAATTTTCATTTTCAAAATTAAAGAGAAACATAATAGACGATGCTCGGATTATTATCAATGGTTTTTATGGCTGATTTTCTGCATTTTGGTAGAAAATGAGATAATTAGGCTTAGGTACTATTTTGGTCTTTATGGTTTTGATCGAAAATCAAAATTGTCTCTAAGATTATTTTTTAAAAAAATTCAAATTCGCCTTAACATTTATTCTATATTTTTCACCACCAAAATACCATAAATTTTTTAATAAGTATAAAAATTTAACTTTTAAGTTGTGATTCAATAAAATAGATGTTGGATTTCAAAAAAATATTTTCTTACATGTATTATTGGTGATTATCAGGTAGAAAGAATCAATTCTACCAGAATTGATATGATTCGAGAAGTAATTTTATCTTTTAAACAAAATTTGGGTTTAGAAGGACGATTTCGAATATAAAAAATTCTTAGTAATTTTCGGTCAAAATCAAAGGGACTAAAGTTTTGGAAGTCAATATTAGAGAGCTAATATCAAATTTTTTTTTTCTCTTTTTTTATCGCCCACTATTTTTCTAAGATTAAAATTCTTTTTCGGCCCTGAACAATTTGATTTTGGACATTGCCATCCTTAATCATTCTTAAGACCCCTAATCTTTAAATTTGATTTTGGACATTGCCATCCTTAATCATTCTTAAGACCCCTAATCTTTAAACAAATAGGACACATCAACCCTTATTACTGGCTAGAGAAGGTTGCAAGTGTGACATGTAAGTTGCGACTCTGATGTGTCAAAGTGTGATGCCACATGTGAATTAGGGTTCATCTCCTATGATTGGGGTTTGAGTACATCTCCAGATCCCAATAGCAAATCATGGTTCATCTCCTCCCCTTACTCTTCTCTTTGCCACCGTGCCAAAGCAGCCACCACCCACCTCTACTCTTCTCTGTGTTGCCGCCTCTGCTCGGTGCAACGGGAAGGACACGTTCGTCGGAATCGATTTGTCCGCCGTCGTCGCTATTTTGTTCAACTGTGCCAATCTCGCAGTAGCGCCTTCGGTGCGCGACTCACCCCGCCTCGTGAAGTCGAAACTCGAACGGAGGAGCCAAGATTGTCTGTCGATTTTGCTCCTCATCCGTTCGCCTCTTGTCTTCTCTGTCCCAAGGCCAAGAGAGGCAGTGGCGTCGCGATGGCCACCTCCGCCTCTTCGTCCAGGATCTCCGAAGCCATTTGTCACTGTCACTGTGTGAAAGATCGTCCCTGAATCTCCGAGGCACCACTTTAGGCAGGGTCTTCGTACTCAGATCTGTGTTCTCCTGTTCTTTATTTTCTTAATCTTTAAAATTTTTCTGGATTGAATTATGTATAATGGCTTCATCTTGATCTTCTATGGTTGAATCTATTTTTGAATTTTTTTATTTGGAAATTGAATGCTTGAATTACTGGAGTTTGAACTCTGGAAATTTTGTTGTTACCGACTGCATTGTTGATTTTGAATCTGAAATGGTTATTGCATGATCTGAATTTTCTGTTGAGTATTCTTCTTGTTGTTGTTGCCGCACTTGAAATTCCAATTCTAGTTCTTCTTCTTCTGTGACTGAATCTGGTTCTGGATTATTTTGGTTTGCAAAATTCTGTTTCTAAATCTGGATTTGAAATTGATGATGAATTCAAACTGGTAAATTGTTTAACCTCCATAGACAAAATCAGAGCCCAACTTCCCCTTTCAATGAATCCTAAACCAGCTTCAATCTTTCTTTTTCAGAAATTTTTTTGAATTTCCAGAATTTACAAAACCAAAATTTCCAGAATGTGGCGCGATGTTGTTTTGCAGTTTGGGAGAGGTTTATTTGTATTTCTTTGCAATGAACAATTTACATGTGGCATCACACTTGACACAAACATGTAACACTTGCAACCTTCTCTAGCCAGGGGTTGATCAGTCCAATTTGTTTAAAGATTAGGGGCCGCTATGGGTTTTAAGAATGATTAAGGGTGGCATTGTTCAAAATCAAAATGTTCAGGAGTCGGATAGGAGTTTTACCCTTTTTCTAATTATACTTATTGGCTCCTATTGGTCCCTAATGTTAGTTCTCTAGCATTACTTAAATAGTATTTCACATAAATAATTATTATGAAAAAATTTTGGTGGACGATAGTAATTGAGAATTCAGCTACTTGAGAATTCAGCTACTGAATCTATGTAGAGACAGAAAAATTCAATCTTTAAAAATACTAGTAGATCTACAATATCCATTTTACAATATGATATGAGAAATGATACTTCTATTACATTTTGATTTTTGAGATTAATTTTAATATACCCACAATATTAAACGTTTTATACAATGGTATAGTGCGTTATTTTTTTTTTATAGTTATTTACTTAACTAATTTTAAAAATTTTTTGAGATAATATATTAAAATTAAATCTTACTTTTTATATATATAATTATTTTGTTTTATTTGAGATAAAATATATTTTATACTCGAATTTTTTTAAAAATATTCTAAAAGTTTTTTTTTTATAATTTCTTAATAAACGTTTAAACTAAAAATTTATTGTACTTTTGGAGTTAATTTGTTGACAATCAAATTTTGATCAATTTTTTTTACCAATTTACTTAGAAGTTATAATAAAGCATTATTAGTTCTCCTCTTTATCATCACTTTCTAGTTTCTATTCTCTCCACCCATCTTTAACCCCAACACAAAAACAACTCCAACGGCAACCACCCATCGCCACCACCCTTTCATCTCCCACCGCCTTTTGTAAAATAAAGTATAGTTTTATCCTTTTATTTTTATAACATCAACTTACCTCTTTACGTAACGTTATGTGTCAATGGTGCCAACCTCGATGTTTGAACTTCTCCGATCGCTTCATGGCGCAGTTTTGGGAGCTTCGTATCTAGCACATGCAAATTAATTATTGTTATGGAACTTCCCCCATTGTTAAAAAAGATATATATGGCAAATGTTGCTTAAATTAAATGAACTAATGAAGTACTATTCCAATTTGTAATTTCTTTTTTCTGCCCAAATTAAATGTCACTTGATTATCTCTCCCAGTTTTGTTTACAAGAACTTACGCTTCCACTTTCCGGTCTCTCTTATTTAAGAATCTATATATTGGGATTTGAGAGATTGGATGTTCATCTAATGCTCCACATGTTTCTCATATATGCTCAAGATTCAATAAGTTGACTCTTGAAAGAGTTGAATCATTGCATGTAAAGCGGATGCATTATTGTATTACCATATCTTTAGGATTGCAAGGAGCAGTCTCTATCTGCATGCATGCCTCTATTCAATGTATATATTCCGATGGTAACTAATTATCCATTTTTAAACCTTAATTTGATAGGGAAAAAAATTAATAAAAGAATGCTTTCTCCGAAAAATTAAAAAATTCAGCACCTCTTGAACTATTGAATTATAAACTTTGCATCGTAAATCTTAAATTTTAAACTCCAGACCGTAAACACCAAGTCTTAAACTATAAATTTGAACGGTCAATGTGAAATGAGAAAGTATTGATAACCAACATTAGGAACACAATAGGTAGCTAATATTTTTTTTTTCTTTTCTCCCTCCCTTTTACCACCTACTATTTCCCTAATTACACTCATTCGCTCCCTATTGGTCCCTTAGCTTGGTTCCTAACATTACTCAAGTGAAATATAATAAAAAGAGTTAATATTTGTTTAGTTAAGGAGATATGAACCAAAGAAATCATTTAAATGCATAGAAGGTATAAAAATAATAAATAAAATACAATCAATAACAATTATTAATTTTTTTAAAAAAATATTTTACTAATCTGTTCTTTCTCAGTTGCTAATTTAAGGATATGACTATATGAGTATGACTTGAGAAAAAACAAAATAAAACTAATGACAATTATTTATAGAAAAAAATTAAGCAAGAAAGAACCAATTAAGAGCAACCCTTAATTACCTATATGTGTATATAAATACACAAGTATAACAAGCGAATCATCACACCAATACTTCAATATCATTCATCCTCACATAACAAAATGAGCATCATTCTCTTCTTCCTCTTTGCTCTTGTCTCTTCCACTTCCATTATTACAGTCCAAAGCTTCTGTGTTGCAGACCTTAAAGCTGCACAAACCCCTTCAGGGTACCTCTGCAAGGCACCAGAATCAGTAAAAGTTGATGACTTCGTATTCACCGGCCTTGATCCTCAAAACACCACAAACGGTATCTCAATATCCCCTGCATTTGTGGACCAAATCCCCGGCCTTAACGGCCTGGGCTTCGCCGCGGCGAGGTTGGACATGGATGTAGGGGGTGTTGTCCCAATGCATACTCACCCTGATGCCTCTGAGATGCTGATAATAGTGCATGGCACCGTAACTGCCGGGTTCATATCAGCAGATAACTCTGTTTATATAAAGAGGTTGAGGAAGGGTGATGTCATGGTTTTGCCACAAGGGTTGTTGCATTTTCAGATGAACTCTGGGAAGGGAAAAGCCACGGTTTATCTCGCTTTCAGCAGCAGCAATCCAAGTGTGCAGTTAGTTGATGTTGCGTTGTTTGGAAACAACTTGAGTTCTGATTTGGTCACCAAAACTACTTATCTTGATCTTTACGAAGTGAAGAAGCTTAAGGGTGTTTTTGGTGGCAGTGGATAGGTTCACTAGTCACTTGTTGCTTCTATTTCTTAATGTAATTTATACAGAATAATACTCATTCTGTTTCAAATTATATATGTTATTTCGAATATTTGATACATTCATGAATTATCTATCTAAATAGTAAATATAGTTTTAAACTTTTAATTGGCTGAAATTTTCGAATGGACAATAAGATTTGTGTTACTTGTTCAATTAGAATTAGATTAACGTAGTTCGATACTTTGTCATTGAGTCTTTATATTAAATTAAAAAAATTACACTTTTTAACTTTCAAAAAATAAAAAGTATTATTTAAATATTATTAATTTTTTATTCAATGTATGTATATAAAATCAAATCATTAACCAATAAAAATTCAGCCAACATCAACCAAGTGAACCAACAACTTAACAATTTTTCAGAAATAGAACATTGAAAACCTAAAGAATTAGAACATCCAATTTAAGTTGTTCGCTGATGTTGGTCAAATTCTTTATTGGTCACCTAGCTAGTATTGTATATGCACAAATCACGGGTTAAAATGTTGATTTGTGTTTAATTTAATTAAAAATATTTTATTGATATATGATGCAATGAGAGAGGTACGTAAATTACAATAATTCTAGGTGAACAAGTGTTTTTAACAATCAAGTGCTTAACCAAGCAAATTGCTTCACACACCCTTTATCTTTATTATAACGTCTTTTTCCTTTTTGAGACGTGCCAAAATCAGTTTTCTGTTTTCATTTCTCCTTCTTCTTCTTAGCTTCGTTCTTCTTCTTCTTCTATATATGTTTTGCAACGTTGTTGATTTCATCGTTTGATTCGTGTGATTCGTAATTCTTGTTTCAACGTTTTCTGCAACCTTCTTCTTCTGCATCATTCTCTGCGTTGTTTACATGAGGTAAGTTCGTTTTTGTGTTCTGCAACGTTCTTAGATTTGATCTTCATTTTCATTTTTTTCTGTTGTTAGATTTTGTTCTGCAACTTTCGTGTTTGTTTTCGTCTTCATTTTCTGTTATTCGATTTTCATCGCTGTGTTTTGTGTTTTACGTTGTGCTAGAATGGAAGCTTGTAGCAGACATAGAAGGAGGAGGAGGAGGAGGAGGAGGAGGAGGAGGAGGAGGAGATGTTTACATTATAGGTATCCTAAGTTTGGTTGTACTTTTCGTTTTTTTCGATGCATTTTTATACCTTCATATTTTGGTGCAATACACCAAAGAAGAAGAAGAAGAACAACAACAACAACAAGAACCACAACAGGAACAGCAGCAGCAACAACAACAATGTAAAACAAAGAAGAAGAAGAAGAAGAATTATTTATTTTTATGCATTATTTTTTTTTTTTAATTTTGGTGTAGTATATTTTTATATTTCGGTGCAGTTTTGAGTTTACATGATTTTCTTAGTTTTGAATTTTATAACAGCAGCAGCAACAACAACGACGACGACGACAACGACGACAGCAGCAGCAATAACAACAGCAACAACAACAATAAAGACGAAAAAGAATATGCAGACATGAAAGAAGAAGAAGACGAAAAAGAAGAAGAAGAAAATGATGAAGAAAAAGACTAAAGGGGAAGAAGACGACGACAATAATAACGACAACAAAGGAGGAAGAAGAAGACAATGACGAAGAAGCTAAGGAGGAGGAGAAGAAGGCATTGGTGAACAACTCGTGTATTACGTTATTTTTTATGAGAGTGGTGTTGTTTGAAGTTTACTTCCTTAGTTACTTAGTAAAAATCCTTGTACGAATAGCATTACTAACATACTAAATTGTACTAGTCGGAACTATTAACACCAAAATTCTATACATTTTAGAATAATATGACAATATTAGGGAGTTAATAGGAAGCCAATATCATTTTTTCTTTTTTTCTTTTTCTTCTTTTACCACCCACTATTTTCCTAATTATACTCATTGATTTCCTATTGATCCCTAACGTGGTTCCGTAGCATTATTCTTGTCGATGAGATAAATATAGCGACTAATTAATTGATAGCTAAGTTATGGTTAATAAATAATAATAGTAGTGTATTATATATACACATTGATAGCTAAGTTATAGTTAATAATAGTAGTAGTGTATTATATACACATTAATTTTTAGGTGACTATATATATAGTATACAAATTAGTTCATGAGATAAAATAATTTGGAATAATTTATGTGATTCAAATTAAAAATATGTAAGATACTTTGGTAAAACTACATTCTTATTAACAAAAAAATTAATAAAAAAATAGTTGTTTAATTTACATTGTTGCCATTAATTTGTTTAAAAAATTGTTTTTTAGTTTTTGGTCTGTTCAGTAAATTTCTAATAGTAAAAAGAACAAATCTTTTTTAAGATACAATTTTTTTAGTGACTCTTTTTTAAAATGCAATTTATATCTTTTTTTAAAATATTTTTATATTAAAAAATATTTTAACGTAATAAATAAACAAAAAGTACTATTATATTTTAGTACTCAAATAAACGTAAAATATAAAATTATTTTTATTTTTTAAAGATTTTTTTACACAATCACTTGAAAAAATATCAATTAATAATTATATGATAATATCGGTCAAATAAATAAATATAGCAACTAATTATTAGTAGCTCATATATGATATTTTGGCGACAGCTCAGATATGATTGATAATAGTTTTTTTTTTTTTCCGATCATTCTAAAACCCACAAAACCCAACTTAGGAGTTCGAGTGTTCAAACAAGAAATAGACAATACAAACAATCAAAACAACAAGTCTGGAACATAAAACCATAGCGCAGGAACAATCACGCTCTATAATATTACAAGACTAGGAATGCACTTGCTCATCATCTCCCTTTTTTCCACCTGTTACAGCGCCAATTTGTAATCCAGCAGCATGTGATTTGTATGAAGCATGCTATGAATTGTTACCTGTCATGGCTCTTTGTTGCCATTCATTTGTCCATCTATTATGAGCTATGACGATGCTACTGACAGCTTCTTCTATTGTGGTATTTTTGTTCCTAAATATTTTATCATTCCTTGTGTTCTATATAACCCACAGAACCACAAAAAAACACGTATCCCAACTTCTCAACAATTGTTTTCCATCTTTAGTCACATCCAACTATCAAAACAATCTTTACGATTATCCGGCCATGTTCATTCTACTTTCCACCACTTTAGGATTGTTAAGATATTTTGGATTTAAATAATTAGGTTGTTAAGTAATTTTGAATTTAAATATATTGTTATGATATATTGCTTAATTATTAAGTATTGTTTGTTAAGGTTTGTTAGGGTTTATCAGGGTTCTCCTTTCTCTATAAATAACAATACATTGTAACTTATTTTCACATCAATCATAATACACAAAACCTTCTCCCATTCTACTCTCTCCCTTTCTAACATGGTATCAAGAGCTTAGGTTCTTTCCAACATTTTTTTCTCATGGTGATTCAACAATGGTTTCCTCCCTGAACTTTTTGATTTATATGTTTAGTTCTTAGCACATATTCATTTTTTTTTCTCCCAGTGCCAGTATTTGTCCCTATTTTCAATCACTTTTTTCGATTTTTCTTGATTCACCATCTATACTATTGTAATCTTCTCTCATTCCAACGCATCAAACTATGTTGAAATCGGAGCCTCCACGCTCCGCCAATCGCCGCCCAAAGTTGCTCCATTCATCACTTTCTTTCATATCCAAAGGCCCTTTTCTTCAGTTTTCTGGGACCTTTTCCGATGACTTTTTCCGGCACCGCATACACCAAAACGTTCTTCTCTTCATTAAAATTCCAGCACAACAAACAGCGTCAAATTCCGATACCGGACGCGATCGTACCGGCAGCCGGAAAAGCCATGGAGAAGCTCGTGCATCTCTTTCTCCTACTCTCATGATTCATTTTCCAGGTTTAATCTGGACCATTGGATCTGTTGCTCAGATGAACGGTTCAGATCTCTTCAGTTCAAATCAATTCGGTTTGGTTTCACAATTGTCGGTTCGGTTCAGCATGAACCGGTTCACTCTTTCATTAGTCAGACTAATCCAACCGGTCCTCTTTGACCAAGTCCAGCCAAGTGTTGACCGTGATTTGACCGCGCCTTGTCATTGCTGATGTGTCCTCCTCTTCCAATCCGTCGATGCCATGTGTCATTTCATCGCTGATGTGGCAACGCCACGTGTCGGATGACGTGGCACATCAAGTGGGACCCTTCCCAAGGTTTTTGGGTGTTCTGATTCCAATTCTGCCTTCTGTTTTTTCAAATTCTTCTCTGATCTTGCTGTTTTCACATTTGTGGTACCTTTATGTCCTTGTTCTGGCAGTTCCGTCTGCACCTCTCCGTAGGCAGTTCCGTCTGCACCTCTCCGTAGGCAGTTCCGTCTGCACCTCTCCGTAGGCAGTTCCGTCTACACCCCTCCTCCGTAGGCAGTCCGTCTGCACCTTTCCGTAGGCAGTCCGTCTGCACCCCGCTTTTGGCAGTTCCGTCCGTCTGCACCCCGCTTTTGGCAGTTCCGTCCGTCTGCACCCTGTTTTTGGCAGTTCTGTCTGCACTCCGCTTTTGGCAGTTCTGTTTGCACTCCAGTTTCGATCTGTTAAGATATTTTGGATTTAAATAAGTTTCAAACTTGAGTTTGAGGGGGATGTTAAGATATTTTGGATTTAAATAATTAGGTAGTTAAGTTATTTTGAATTTAAATATATTGTTACGATATGTTGCTTATTTATTAAGTATTGTTTGTTAGGGTTTATTAGAGTTCTCCTTTCTCTATAAATAGCAATATATTGTAACCTATTTTTATATCAATTATAATATATAAAATCTTCTTTCATTCTACTTTCTTCCTGTTAAGATATTTTAGATTTAAATAATTAAATTTTTAAGTTATTTTGAATTTAAATATAATATAAATTAATTTGGACAGTTTTTTGGTGGTGAGTGAAATTGGTGAAGAGTACGAAGAGGGTATCAATGTATGGTTGATCTAAAATTAGTGCACCGTGAGGCATATTTCTATAATACATAGAGTAAGAGACTTTGCCTTAAAAGTTGTGCCTTCGTTGATTTGTCTTTAAATCTTGATTACTAATTATTATTTGGTTTATTTATTTTGAACACTAAGTAAATATTTTATTTTGATGAAAAAATATTTAGTAAAAATAAAAAATTTTAAAACAATTATTTTTCATTTAGTGAAAAAAATATTCTACTAATAATAAACTTATTATATGTTCTAAAAGTACATATTAGTATTTTCTTTCTTTTTCTTTTCTACAAGTTAGTTAAATTTTATTATTTTAATTATTTTATTATATGTATATCTTTTATTATAAATATTTCTTTGATCCTAATATTTTTTTAATTATTAAATACATAAATAATCATCTATGTTGCTTTATTGGTATTCTCCCTTCCCATGTAATTAATTATAATTGATTTTATTTAAAGAATTAATTGATAAGTTATATGGTAATATCATGATTATTTTCAATTATATAAAAAAATTATGTGTTAAATGCTTATTTGCGTTTGGCTAAATTTAAAATATTTTCCTAAATTTTGAAGAGACATGCAAACTAGCACTAAATTATACCACATTAGGCCAAAATTTTACTAACCGTATCGTAATGATAATGATGATGAATATATTGGTCAAATAAAAGAAAAACAACAGCTAATTAATTGATAGGTCAGATATACTCATAGTAATATACAAATTTAATGAGATAAAATAATTTGGAGTAATTAACATGAGTCAAGTTAAAATATGTTAGTTAATTAATTTGGCAAAACTACATTCTCATTAGCAAATAATTTAATAGGAAATATAGTTGTTTAATTTACATTTGGCACCATTGATTTTTTAAATTTTGTTTTTTTAGTTTTTATATATTTAGTAAATTTTCAAGGGCAAAAATAAAATAGTAAACAAAATTTAAGATACAATTTATGACTTTGGAGTATCCTAGTTGCTTCACTTTTTAAGGTTTTTATTTATTTATTTCTTTTATTTCATGGCGTACTCTTTTATACTCTTGAAGATTTTGTTCATGTTTAAACCTCTCATTTTTATTGGGTTTGGTGAGTATCTAACGATCGAAAAAATAATAAACAAAAAATATTTTGATATCATCCTATCCAAATAAATATAATTTATAAATAAAAAAATATTTTTACATTTCATATACATGAAAATATAAAATTACTTTCATTTTTCTGATTTTTTTAAAATCACTTGAAAAAATATCTTTTAATAAAAGCATACCCAAATCATTACATAATTATATTGGATTATTGCTCAAATAAATAAATGTAGCAGCTAATTTATTGATAGCTTATATTTGATTGATAATAGTACACTATACATATTAATTTTCAGGTGACTATATTATAAAAATTAATTAATGACATCAAATAATTTAGAATAATTAACTAGAGTCAAATTAAAATAAAATGACTAAATTATATGTATAACTAATTCATGATAAAATAAAATAAAAAATATTAATTTATTTTGGTCCAAATAAAAATGTGTAATAAGATACTAACCTAAATGAAATCGGGTATAATATTAATGGTAATTGTAACTAAAAAGATAACCCTATTAATTACATTCAACCTAATTAACGCATGTCTTTGTGCAATGCCTATATAAACATGACACTGCAGAGAACTAGCGTATACTTACTATACCAATCAAAGTTAAAAAGAAAAAATGAGTCATCCCAGCATGCTCAAATTCCTCTTTGCTGTGACACTTCTAGTTGCCCTATTCTCCTCTTCTAATTGTAAGTATGGAGTTCTAAAATATGTATGGGAATTTTTTTTTTATCTCTCAAAATATCTCCTAAGGAGACTTTGTTTATTTATTGGAAGGAAAATAAAGGAGAAACTGAGAAGAAGAGAAGGTGCAAATTTTGATCTTCAATTTATAAAGAAAAAATTTTCAATTTCTCCTTTTTATTTACCTCACCACCTCAAACAAACAAAGTCTAATTTAATAAGAATTTGAACTTTATTTAAAAAATTATCAGTTGAACAATATATCATTGCAAACACAATGTTATTTCCACGTGAGCAATATAATGATAATGATACTTGTTTTTGATTACTTCATTGATAATAACAATTTAAGAAACTGTTGTGGACTGCAGGTTTGGCCGTTGGCGTTGATAGTCAGCATTGTTTAGGACCTTGCAGCACCTTCGAGCGGAATTGTGATGGTTACTGCAAGAAGCTAGGGTATCTGGCGGGACAATGCGTCCCACAACCTGCTGGTGTCGGCGGCTTCTGTTGTTGTGGCAGCAGCAAAACCCACCAGTCTGATAATAATTATACGATTATAAGTAGAAAATTATGAATGAAATGTTTTGTATATCTCTAGGCTATCTTCCTCTTCTTCCCTTTTATTGAGAATAATAATAATAATCTAAAGATACATTTGATTTATTTTATTTTGTTGTTTAAACTATTTCTTGTTTATTTTCCATTTTATAAAGACAATTTAGAAAATCAAAAACACAAAAATAATAAAAAGCAAAAATAAAAGCACGAATCAATTATTAGATACTAATAAATAACACAAATTTATAGTATTTTTCTTCCCAAAAATTTTGATATTATTTTCTTGCTTTGTCTTGAATCAGTTTTTAATTTGTTGCTCCCTCTACTACCGATATAATAAAAAAAAATATACCATTTTATGTTTAAAGTTTCCTGCAAATGAGTATCATATATACCTCTTTAAATCCAAAGAAAGATGGAATTAGAATTTTGTACGAGATGATATTTTATTATTCTCTCCTCTTGTCCTTTTCTAAGGTGACAAGGGCAAACTCAAAGAAAAATGTTGACTATCAATTTTAATGGAAATGTGAAATTGAAACCTTGAAAAAATTGTTATAATTAAGGATTGAAACTTTTTTAAAATATTAGATATAATTAAAACTAAAACGGGATAAATTCAAAATTTTTTGGTGACATATATAGGAAAGAAATTTTTACTTACCACGAAAAAAAATTTATTCTCCCTCTTCATTAATCGTTTATCATAAAATAGTTAAGTAAAAGAATTAGATACACATTTAATAAATAAATTAAATAAATAAATAAGTGATTGCCTGCCTGTTATCAAATCAAATATATATATAAGTGGTGCCAATGTGTTCGGTGGCAAAGGTGACCAATCCAATAATGTGAAGCCACATGGTAGAAACGGATGGAGGCAAAAGAAAGGTTTGAATCTTTGACCGAGGCGGAAAGCGTAATGGGTCGTTTGGAAGCGGTTGACGAGTATATTTATTAGCATGTAATCATGTTATAATCCATGTCCGAAATGGTAAATACACATTTGAGGTTTCCTGAACAGGAAAATTAAATTCGAAGTGTGCGAGTTGGCCCAAAATGTTTTTGGAGGGTTTGGGGACATATTCAAAATGTACATTATAAATAAATAATCATTATAACAACTAAATAAAATACACTTTAGTCCCTTTACTTAAAATACTTTTTAATAATTATTATAAACATATACTAATAATATTATAATGAGTTTTATTTATTTTTATATTTTTATTATTATAGTAAGTTTATTAAATAAAGATAATTATAAATATATAATAATAAGAATTAATATACGTGTATCATTGTATATTTTCATACACTTCATTTATAATACAGAAAAATATAAATATCAGCATAGAAAAATAATTTTTTTATGCTGATATTTATATTTTTCCATATTTTATAACACAGAAAAATGTAAATATCAGCACAGAAAAATAAAATTTTGTGATATTTATATTTTTTTCGTATTATAAATAAGATATACGAAAGTGTATAATGATACACATATTATTATTATAATAATAATAATATTATAATGAGTTTTATTTATTTTTATATTATATATATTATTATAATATTTTTTCAATAAATATTATTATTAAAGTTATTATAATAGTAAAAATAATAATATGAAAATAAATAAAATTCATTACAATATTATTGAACAGTATTTTAATAAAATAAATTAAAGTGTATGTTATTTAATTGTTAAAGAGGAGAGGAGTGCATATTTTAATAAAATAATACGAAGGCAACGACGATAGCAATGACAAAGGCAGCAGCGACAGCAACGACGATAGCGATAGCAACGACGGCGGCGATAACAGTGGCGATGATGACAATGATGAGGAGAAGAACGACGATCATGATGATAAAGAAGAAGAAGAAGAAGAATAGGAAAAAAAACACAGAGGAAGAGGAGGAGGAGGAGGATGAGGAGGAATGCAGAGAAGAGGAAGAAGAAGAAGAAGGAAGAAAAATTGGAGGAGGAGGAGGAGGAAGAAGAAAAGAAAAGCAAATTCGTTTCTGTTTTCATATAAATTCCGTTTCTGTTTTCATGTAAATTCCGTTTCTGTTTTCGAGACCAAAGTCACGCTTATGCGTAAACAAGACCACGTCCAGGCGTGGGTTCATCGCCAAATCCATTTATGTTTTCATATAAATTTCGTTTCTATTTTCATGTAAATTCCGTTTCTGTTTTCATGACCCAAAGTCACACCTAGGCGTAAACAACACCACGCCCAAGCGTGGGTTCATCACCAAATCCGTTTCTGTTTTCATATAAATTTCGTTTCTGTTTTCATGTAAATTTCGTTTCTATTTTCGTGACCCAAAGTCACGCCTAGGCGTAAACAAGACCACGCCCAGGCGTGGGTTCATCACCAAATCTGTTTCTGTTTTCATATAAATTCTGTTTCTATTTTCATGTAAATTCTATTTCTGTTTTCGATATAAAATATGTTTCTGTTTTTCATGTAAAATCCGTTTCTGTTTTCATTCAAAATTTGCTTCTGTTTTCTTAGAATATTCAATTCAATTTTTTATCATCAACAACACCACCAACAACAGTAACAATGTAATAATGGAGGAAGAAGAAGAGGACAAAGAAGATGAAGGAGAAGAGGAAGAAGAGGACAGAGAAGAGGAAGAGGAAGAAGAAGAAGACGACGGCGACGGCGACGGCGACGACAATGATGGCACGGCAATAACGACGGTGACGTTTGCAGCGACGACGGCAGTGGTGGCTGCAATAACTGAGAAGAAAAAGGAGGAAGAGGAAGACGAGGAGCTGAGTTGCAGAGAGAAGCGCCTTTTCGCGTTTTTCAGTTTTTTGTGGGTGAGTGTTGTGCATGTATGCACGCGCCTGGGTGAGAGTGAGGCAAAATTACTTTGTTTGATTTGGTTGGGTAATTTGTTTGGATGTATAGCATTATTGATTTTAAAATTAGAGATAAAAAGAATGTTATTTTAACATCTCTGAAAAAAAGAGAAGTGAATTTTTCTTTTAAAAAATAGGTGAGGAATTAGGTAGGGTTCTTGAGGCATTGGGAGATCTGTAGTCATGGCAATCAGGAGTGGTTGTAGACGAGGTAATCGACGAAGGTAGTGAGACGCCTGGGTTGGTTGCTTCAAGCAAGGGCGGTGAAGATCGGCACCTCTGAAAAGGCAGCACCGTGCTCGTGGGCTGTTTATGGCGTAGTGGTGACTTGAACAACATATTCCCCAAACGACTACATCTTCGGCAACGTTAATCTTTTATTTCACAAAATCATACTATCATCAATGAAGTTTTAAAAGCAAATAAAATGATCTTGATACAAAAAAAATCCCTTCTCGGGTTAAGGTGCGACAATTAAACACAATTAAAAAACAAAAGGGCATTTTTTTCATTGAAATTGAAATTTTATTTATAATGACTACTCATTATTCCTAAAAATTATTTTAATATTTTTTAATTAGTCTTTCAAGGATATTTTAGTCTTTTTAGTTTGTAACAAAATTAAAGAAAATTAAGTTTTACAGGTTATTTTAGTCTTTCAAAAATTAACTATAAGCATATTTTCATATTTTCCAAAATGAATTCAAAAAGAATTTTATGAAAAAAATTAAAAATGATAATAGTCATTTCGTAAATACTTAATAAAGGGTTATTCAATTATTCAATTATATTATATTGTTTCTATAATGCAAATAATATAATTCATGTCTTATTTTTTTATTTGTCAATATTTTTATTTTATTGATACATACTAGTATTTTTAAAAATTTAATTTACATTTTATTTATCATGTAAGAAAATAATTCAAAAACATTTATTTTCGTATTTTTAAATTTTTTTTTTTTGGTAAACCAACGGGGCAGAAAGCCCAAAAAGAAAAGAAACAACTAGACTATGGGTGGATTAGTCCCACAAGAATCCATTACAATCATGTGATTAATCTCAGTATGAGGGAAGTCCAGGAATTGGAAGCCAAGATTTCCTTTTAAGCTTTCTTTAGCCAACCAGTCTGCACAACAATTCCCTTCTCTGAGAGTGTGCTGGAAATTAACCTCCCATGGTCTATTCTTGAGGATCTCAATGTCTCTTATGACTGCATTATGGTTTTGTGTTCCTTCATTGCAGATTTCATTATAAGCTTCCATGCAATCTATTTCAACAATGAGCCTTCTCATGCCTAGGTCCCAAGCCATACTTAGACCATGATACACACCCCACAGTTCTGCCTGCACAGCACTGCAGCTCCCAATTTTGGCCATAAAATCCGCTATCCATTGTTTGTCACTGGTTCTAAGCGCTCCTCCACAACCTGCTATATTATTTGATGCACTGGTAGCACCATCAGTGTTTAACTTTGCCCAGCCAATAGGAGGAGGAGTCCAACAAGTGTTCCTTCTCTTCTCAATATGCTTCCTTTGCAACTCTCTTTGGTGCCTCCATGCTTGGGAGTACTCTTGTATTTGTTTTGTTAAGGTTATGGTAGTTGCACTAGGTCTGATGATAGGGGGAGTTAGTCTTTCCTTATTTCTCCAATTCCAAAGATTCCAACAGCCCATGAAAAAATAATCTCTCCAGTTCTGGCTGGAGTTCTTCCCCAAATGCTGATCAATGTTGATTCTAATCCAATCCTGGAGGTTAGATCCAAAGAAGGTGGCTATTGCTGTAGGTTGCACGAGTTTACACCACATGGGGGCAGCTTTCGGGTAGTCACGCAAGACATGCAGAATTGTCTCTCTACGATTGTTGCAGTTGTGGCAGTTTGGATTAGAGTTCATCATTCTAGCTTGTCTGTCCGCTGTTAGAATTCTCCCATGAGCCAATCTCCACATGAAAATTCTGATTTTCTCTGGTCCTTGCCATCTCCATATCTCCTTCCAGATGGGATCATCCTCTCCCTGCATATCCCTACTAATCAGCTTGTAAGCTGAGGCAACAGAGAAGTCCCCCGAGGTAGTTTGTGTCCAATTGATTCTGTCCTCCGTATTCTGCCTGGGAGGAGGAATAGCTCGGATTTGATTCATAGCATTAGGAGATATCACCCTGGAGAGTTTTTCCAAATCCCAGCCACACCAGGGGTCAGCATACTGCGACACTCTCTCCATCTTCTGATCCTCAACTATGGTGCTGAGAGCAGCATTATGCAGGGAAGCTCCGCTCTAAATCCATTTATCATACCAGAAAAGAGTGTTTTCTCCATTCCCAATCAGCTTTCTGCAGTTTTCATTGACAATAGGCCACAATTTGGTTAACTCCTTCCATAATGTGGAGTCTGAGGTTCTACTAGTGATTCCCTCTTCCAGATTCCCTCCATTCATATATCTACTCTTCAAGACTTTAGTCCACAGAGTGTCATTTTCTGTCAGCAGTCTCCAAATTAACTTCATTAGAAAGGCATCATTCATCTTTTGAAGATGTCTCAAACCCACTCCTCCTTGGTTTTTGGGGAGACACAAGGTATTCCATCCAATATGATGGATCTTACGATGATTTTCAATGTCACCCCATATGAAACTTCTTTGCATCTTCTCCAGTTGATTACAAATGCCCGTTGGTATTCGGGAGTGTTGCATCTCATAGTTAGCAATTGGGTTGAGAACTGATTTTGCCAGTGTAATTCTGCCAGAAAGTGACAGGCAGTTTGCCTTCCAGCCTTTTAGCTTCCCATGAACTCTCTCAATGACATTCTTAAATTTGTCCATGCCTTTCTTGTGGTTTGTGATAAGGGCTCCTAAATACCTCCACAAATGAGGCTGCTCCTGATACTGGCACATGTCAAAAATTGCCCTCCTCTTATCTCTCTTCACATTATTGGAGAAGATTAGAGAGGTTTTGGAGGAGCTGATTCTGAGACTAGAGGCGTCACAGAAACTAGTTAAGCAATTCATAACTTTCTCCATTTGATCCACATCTGCTTCCGCAAATAAGAGAAGATCATCCGCGAATAAGAGGTGAGAGATGAGGGGCCCTCTCCTTCCAACAGCTATCGCTTTCCAAGTTCCCTGTTGAACATGCTCCTCAATTAAGTGGGATAACTTGTCCATAGCTATAACAAATAAGTAGGGGGAGATTGGATCTCCCTGCCTAACTCCACAAGTGGGTTTGAACCAATCCGTTTGACCACCATTCCATAGAACATTGTAAGAGGGTGTTGTGACACACTTCATTATGAGGTCTGTGAACTCATCTCCAAGTTGAAATTCAATAAGGCAGTTATTGAGGAACTTCCAGTTCAGGCGGTCATATGCCTTCTCGAAGTTGATTTTATTGCCATGTAACCCCTACTGCCCCTCATTCTTTTCATCAGGTGCATGATTTCCTTCGCCACTAATATATTGTCCTGAGTTTTTCTATTCGGGACAAAGCTGGATTGGAAGGGTGCTATTCTGTCTATTATCATCGGCTTGAGTCTTTGAAAAATAAGTTTTAAAATACACTTGTAGCTAACGTTACACAGAGAGATAGGACGGAATTGAGAAATAGTCTCCGGTATTTTCACTTTAGGAATGAGGGCAATGAGTGTCTCATTCAGGTTCTCTATAGCATCATGATTCCTCCAGCAATTCTGGACAAGTTTGATCAAGCTATCTCCAACTATCTCCCAATGGTCCTTGAAGAAGATGGCCGCAAATCCATCTGGCCCAGGGGCTTTGAGTGAGCCAATGTCAAACAAAGCTCTACGAATCTCTTCTTTGCTGGGGTGTCATTCAAGTTCCTTTGAACATTGGCATCAATTGGGGGATATGAGGTGCTACTGTTCAGCCTCGGAGGGTTTGACACATTTTCAGAGAAGAGGGAGTTGAAAAAACCCACAACATGGCTTTTGAGGCTTTCCTGGTCTTGAATCCATTTTCCTTCATTATTTCTTAGCTTCAGAATCTTGTTCCTTCTTCTTACTATCGTTTTGGCATGGTAATACTTTGTGTTCCTGTCACCTTCTATATACCATTGCTCTCTAGATTTCTACCTCCACAGAGTTTCTTCTCTATCAAGAATATCCTCCAACTCTCTTTTGAGAGTGATCTCCAGATCCTCCAGGAATCTATTTCTGCCATAAGACTCCGCTCTCTGTATGCCTGCTATTCTGCTTAGAAGTTGTCATTTTTGTTTTCCAACATGGCCGAAAGTGTCTTTGTTCTACTGCCAGAGTTTGTCCGTGAACGTTTTTAGGGAGGGGCAATCATGATACTCATAATTCCAGTTGTCTCTGACAAAATCTTTGAAGAGAGGGTGAGAGCTCCACATAGCCTCGTATCTAAACGGTTTGTTAATGATTCTGGGAGCATTTGGGGTAAGGTTAATTCGGATTGGGTGATGGTCCGATTGGACTCTAGGAAGGACCTCAACTGTTGCCTCAGGGAACCTCAATCTCCATTCCGCATTAGACAGAGCTCTGTCAAGTCTTTTGAAAACTCTTTCCAGATTTTCCCATTTAGGCCCTCTCCAGGTAAATCTGTTACCAATAGCTCCCAAATCCATCAAAGGGCAGTCATTAATCCAGTTTCTGAATTTCCTGCAAGCATTTGAATCGACTCTACCACCTCCTCTCTTCTCTGCAGGCTCCGCTATTTCATTGAAGTCACCCATAATCATCCACTCTTGGTTAGGGGTGTCTCCAACTCTCTTCAATTCCTGCCATAACATTCTTCTCCTATTTTCTTGAGGGCTAGCGTACACAGCAGTGCACAGCCAACTCCTGTCATTGTTCTTGTTTATTTCCATATGCACAAACTGAGGGTTTGAGAGGATGATGTTTATTTGAAGGTTTGGGTCTCTCCACAAAACCCAAATACCGCCACTAAAACCATCAGCTTCTTCGATATGAATTGATCAAACCCAAAATTTCGAATAGCTCTCCTGGCTATATCTCTACTACACCGAGTCTCCATCAGCACAAGGAGATCAGGTTTATTGATAGTGACCAATTCTTTGAGGGCACGACCAAAAGCACTACTAGCCGCACCCCTGCAATTCCATGACAGAATAATCATAAAAAAAAAACACAGGAGGAGAGGAACACAACAAACCGTGGCTTATTGGCTCATGCCCTCTCCGAGGGCAATCTTCTCTTCAGCCTCTGCTTCCATTTCCCTGCCATTCTCCTCCATCTGCATGTCTTCATTTGGCTTGTGGAGTTCTTGACACCTCTGTCTCTCCTCCACTTGCCTCAGGGCCTCTATCATTATCTCCGAATCTATTGAGTGAAGGTCTGGAGGATTAGGGTTAAGGTTTGCATCATCATCCATCACTTCATCTCTCATTGCTGTCTCCGGTATCACTTCCTCTTCCATAGTCATAGTTGTGTCTTGGCTGGGGTTGCTGGAGTTGGGGTCAGGTTGGGGTTCTGGTTGGGGAATCATGGTGTGTGGGGCAATTTGGGGGGAGGTCTGGTTTGGGTTCTATTGGGGTGTCTGGGTAGTGGGACTGATGATGATAACATTGGTTTTCACTTGTTGTATTTGGGCTTGTGTGTTGTTCTGTGTTTAGCCATGGGTTGCTATGTTGTTGGTTCTGGTGTTGGGCTGGGTCTTGTGGGCTGAGGTGTTGTGGGCCATTGTTCTTTGTTTCTTGTTGGAAGGTTGGGTTTTCTTTGTTTGTGTTCTAATGTGGGTCTCTTGTGGTGGGTTCTGGGTTTCTTTGTTGACATTCCCTCCTTGTCTTTATTCGAAACATTCCCTGCCTCCTTATGATTGTTAGGTCCTCCCTTGTCCTTATCCTGAATTTCTCTCTCCATAACTGCCAGCGCTTGATACCTCGTACTAGTATCCTTCTGCCCAATTTTGCTACTGCTCGCACCCATTCCTCCACTACCCGCATCAGTATTTATACCACCCTTTCTCCTTCCACGTGTTGTTGATTGTACAATCATCCATGGCCCAAAGGAATCATTCTTGTTGGGTTGGACATTTTTACCCTTGTCCTTACTTGTGACTCCTTGGTTTCTCGTTGTGCCACCATTGCTGGTGGTTCCTTTCTCCACCGCCCCATTGTCGCTTCCTCCCTCACCATTCTGCTCATTGTTGGCTTGTGTTACTATTCTCCTTGGGCATGTATTTTTCTCATGTCCAACCATCCCACAATTGAAACATATGTTGTATAAGCCCTCACACTCCACTCGATAGTGTTCTTCATTAATGGAGTAGTGTGATACCAGGGGGATCGTCAGGTCTATTTCTACACATAGCCGAGCAAATTTCCCTCTAGACTTGTCCACCGTGTTGGTGTCCAGTTTTCTGCTAACCCCTATCATATTCTCGATCCTGCTGATCATATCATCTCCATAGTACTCTATAGATAAGCCACGTAACCTCACCCATGCTGATATGCTGTGTATTGTTGCCTTCTCTGGATTGAAGTTTGGTTTCCAGAATCGGACAGCAAGGTATTGGTCGAAAATCCTCCAAGGGCCTTCAGTAAGAGCATAGTCCAAGTCTTCTTGGGAGAAGAACTTGACAATGAAGAAGTCATTTCCGATATCAATCACATCAATACTACCCTGCTTACCCCACATTGTCTCCAGTCTCCTACTGATGACAGGAAGGGATATTTTCCTTCCAAGGAGCTTGACTATTAGAGTGTCCCACCAGGGATGTCTCAACTACTTCAGCTTTGCTTCATTGAGAGCTATGTTGAAAGAGTCATTCCTCCTTTCAACTCTCACCTCTGGCTGTTCTCGTTCACCTTCTTCCCCTGTTCTCCTCCAATGGGGTAATGAGTCTGTAGTTCTCGGCGCTTCTCTGCTCTCCGTGGTCTCCTCTTCTCCATTCATTGGTCTTCTTCCTCCTCTAACCACTGCACTAAAGGATCTGCTAGGTTCCAAGTTCACATTGCGGCCCTCTATTTCAGGTAACATCCACTCTTCCTCCCTCGGTACTATGGCTACGTTTCCAGTGAAACCTTGCTCTTCTTCTTCCACTCTAACCTTCTTTCCATTTCTTTCCTCCTCACCAGAATGGTCCGGTTCCCGTTGCACTCTTGGTTCATGTGCTCTCGAGTGTCCTCCACGGACGTAGCCTCCTCTCATGGTGGAGGGTGGAGCTCTGCGTTGAAAGAAATAAGATGTACGGAGAGAAAAAACAAAAATGGATTTTTGACCAAAAAATGCAGTATCACTTGTATTTTTAAATTATTCTTTCAATTACATACAAACAAAAAATAAGGCCTGCACTGCTGTCTACCCCAAACTCAATTTAAAAAACTAAACCATACCCAGCCTGATAGGACTGAGCACTCCAAAAGGCCTCATTCATCTTTGATAGGCCCACACCCAACCATTAAGCCAATCCAAAACCAATCTTTCATTTACTCCTTCGCCCCTTGTCTTAATTTCCCGCCCCAGTAATGGTGCATTCCGTCACACGCTTTTAAGCACCTTGTGTCCCCTATTTAAACACTGACAGGCGCGTTCCAGGTGGATGCTTCCCATTGGCCGTACGTGTATTGGCCACCCTTGATCACACATTCTGCATCCACCAGATACAGGGCCATATATATATATATATATATAAAAGAATTTATACTCAACAGTGATTAATAAAAATAAAATAATTAAATCATTTATATTTACAAAAATGTTTCACAAGCACTATTAGAAACCCACTATTAAATTATCAATTTTATTTATATATATATATATTTCATAAGTTTTTTAGCCAAGTAATCAATTATCAAATAATCAAACTTTTCACGGTATAATAATCCAAATTCTTTTATTATTCATAACAACATAATCAAACTTTCATATATATATATATATATATATATATATATATAAAATAATAATAATAACTATAATTTTTTTATACTTTTATTTATATTTTAATTATAAATATATCTTTAATAATTTCAATATATTGCTTTTGTGAAATTTGATTATATTATAAAGGTGAATTAATTTTGAGTATCTTATTTATAAAGTTTAATAATAGTTTTTGACTTTTTATTTATTTATTTCTTTTATTTCATGCCGTATTCCTTTGTACTCTTAAAAACTTTGTTCATGTTTGAACCTCTCATCCTATGTTGGGTTTTTGATGAGTGTCTAACGTTCGAAAAAAATAATAAATAAAAAATATTTTGATATCGTTGTATCCAAATAAATATAATTTATGAATAAAAAAATATTTTTACATGAAATATATATGAAAACATAAAATTATTTTTATTTTTCTGATTTTTTTAAAAGAGAAAGTTTAGGGAGTCCATAGTTTGTTAGCCAATAGACTTTTTCTTTCTTTTCTCTTTTCTCTTTTACCACCCACTATTTCCCAAATTATAGTTATGGACTTCCTAACATTCGCTCTCTAGCATTACTCTTTTTAAAAATATCTTTTAATTAAAGCATACCCAAATCATTACATAATTATATTGGATTATTGGTCAAATAAATAAATGTAGCAGCTAATTTATTGATAGCTCATATTTGATTGATAATAGTACACTATAAACATTAATTTTCAGGTGACTATATTATACAAATTAATTAATAAGATCAAATAATTTAGAATAATTAACTAGAGTCAAATTAAAATAAAATGACTAAATTATCTGTATAACTAATTCATGATAAAATAAAATAAAAGATATTAATTTATTTTGGTCCAAATAAAAATGTGTAATAAAATACTAACCTATATGAAATCGGGTATAATATTAATGGTAATTGTAACTAAAAAAATAACCCTATTAATTACATTCAACCTAATTAACACATGCCTTTGTGCTATATAAACATGACACTGCAGAGAACTAAGACAAACTCAAGGGTATACTTACTATACCCACCAAAGTTAAAAAGAAAAAATGAGTAGTCATCCCAGCATGCTCAAATTCCTCTTTGCTGTGACACTTCTAGTTGCCCTATTCTCCTCTTCTAATTGTAAGTATGGAGTTCTAAAATATGTATGGGAATTTTTTTTTATCTCTCATAATATCTCCTAAGGATACTTTGTTTATTTATTGGAAGGAAAATAAAGGAGAAACTGAGAAGATAGAAGAGAATGTGCAAATTTTGATCTTCAATTTATAAAGAAAAAAAATTCAATTTCTCCTTTTTATTTACCTCACCACCTCAAACAAACAAAGTCTAATTTAATAAGAATTTAAACTTTATTTAAAAAAATATCAGTTAAACAATATATCATTGCAAACACAATGTTATTTCCACCTGAGCAATATAATGATAATGATACTTGTTTTTGATTACTTCATTGATAATAAAAATGTAAGAAACTGTTGTGGAATGCAGGTTTGGCTGTTGGTGTTGATGGTCAGCATTGTTTAGGACCTTGCAGCACTTTTGAACGGAATTGTGATGGGTACTGCATAACTGCAAGAAGCTAGGGTATCTGGCGGGACAATGCGTTCCACAACCTACCGGTATCGGCGGCTTCTATTGTTGTGGCAGCAGCAAAACCCACCAGTCCGATAGTAATTATACTGTTATAAGTAGGAAATTATGAATGGAATTAATATAATTAAGAAGTTGAAGGGTTTTGTATATCTCTAGGCTATCTTCCTCTTCCCTTTTATTGAGAATAATAATAATAATAATAATCTAAACTTCCGTTTGATTTATTTTATTTTGTTGTTTAAACTACTTGTTTATTTTCCAATTTATAAAGACAATTTAGAAAATCAGAAACACAAAAATACTAAAAAGCAAAAATAAAAGCACAAATCAATTATTAGATACTAAAAAATAACACAAATTTATAGTATTTTTCCCTAAAATTTTGATTTTTTTTTCTTGCTTTGTCTTGAAACAGTTTTTGTTGTTTCCCTCTGCCACCGATATAATTAAAAAAAATTATACCATTTTATGTTTAAGGTTCCTGCAAAATGAGTATCACACCTCTTTAAATCCGAAGAAAGATGGAATTAGAATTTTGTGCGAGATGATATTTCATTAGTTTCGTCTCCTGTCCTTTTCATTAGCCAAGTAATCAATTATCAAATAATCAAACTTTTCACGGTATAATAATCCAAATTTTCTTATTATTCATAACAACATATAATCAAACTATATATATATATATATATATATATATATATATATATATATATATATATATATATA
>JASCZI010030223.1:262224-276628 GCA_036250425.1 Stylosanthes scabra
GTTCTTTTATTTAGTATACCTCTGCAGTTCTCGAGTTCTCTGTATTTCTGACTAGCACAATTTCAGGCAGAAATGTTTGTTGGACTACTTCTAAGAGCAATGAAAAGGGATGTTAATTTAAAGCGAGTGGCAGCATTTTCTAAACGTCTGTTGCAGGTAATCATTGAAGTGCACTTTTGTCTATTTCTCTTAATATGTCAAGTAACACAAATCAATATTCTGAAAAAAATTTATTTTTTATTTTGCTTCAGGTTGCACTTCAGATGCCACCACAATATGCCTGTGCATGCATTTTTCTTCTGTCCGAACTCCTTAAAGCCAGACCACCTCTATGGTAAGGCTAGTTGTTCTTTGTTGTATGCAATTCTCATTAACTTATACCAAATGCTACATGATCAGAGAACCCTCCATTGGGCGTTTGATGATAATAATTACGGCAGTTGAATAATCTGATTCTGGTCAATATTCTAATTTGAAGAAACTATCAACTAGTTTAGAAGTGATGTTTGTTTCTGATCTTTAAAAAGTGATTTTATGACTTGCTTTTTCTATATTGCTTTCAAAGCGGAAAACTGATTTTTCTTATAAGCTACCCTGTTTAGCTTTTTTCTCAAAAAACTGATTCTTTCAAAATTCATATAAAATTATTTATTGAGAAACTGATTTTTATTTTAATTGCATATGTGTGCCTTTTCAGTCAATTCTAGACAAGTTTGTCATATAATTTACTATCTACGGTTTTAATCCCCTAAAACAAATTTCATGTTCTGATCATATTTCGTCTTTTAGGAACATGGTGTTGCAGAACGAATCTATTGATGAGGAACTTGAACACTTTGAAGATATTATAGAAGAAACTGATAATGAACCTAGCACTGTACCCAAAAAACAAGCTGATAATGTTACCGTTCAGAATGGAGCTGATGAAAATTCTGATAGTGATTCTTCAGAAGGCAAAGACGATCTTCCGGCATCAGACGATGACGATGATTCAGATGGTGCTTCGGAGGAGGATGCAGATTTTTTGCTTGCAAAGGATGAACCAAGTATCAAGAAACCAAAGTCTGCACCCAAAAATAAATCAAAATCTACATCTGGTAACGGACAGCAGCCTCAGGTATCTGCCAAGAAGTCATTCCTTCCTGGAGGCTATGATCCACGACACAGAGAACCTTCTTATTGGTAATTTGTTGTATTTTCTTCCATATTAGTCCTCATCTCAAATATCATAAATTTAGAAGAGATTCTAGCATTTCTTTTGTTATAAGCACCAGGTGCTAAGATCAGCTGCAAGTCATGCATAATGTTTTGTACACCTAACTACACATAATGTTTGCCTCTGATGGGAACCAAAATGGTCCAAAATTCCTTGTTTTCAGTAATACACCTGTCCGTACCCACGTTAAGCCCCAAAGTGTTGGCCGCATGCACTAAAATAATTCACGAGATTCTAGTTGCATTGATTACATCCGAAATTGGCAAAAATGCACTACGTTAGTCTCTATGTGATGAGTCACTTGTCAAACAGGGATGAAAGACTAATGTGATGCACAAGTACAATTTTGCCAATCTCAGAGATGTAATTTCACTACACATTTTTCCGCTTACATTCGTTATCTATTTGTAGCGCCTCTAATTTTGGTTTTGTACACTGTTGCAGCAATGCGGACCGGGTAAGTTGGTGGGAGTTAATGGTGCTTGCTTCACATGCACACCCTTCGGTTTCCACCATGACCAAAACTCTTCTTTCTGGGGCAAACATTGTCTACAATGGAAACCCATTAAATGACCTAAATCTCACTGCTTTCCTTGACAAATTCATGGAGAAGAAACCGAAACAGAGCTCATGGCATGGTGGTTCCCAGATTGAACCTGCCAAGCAGGTAATAAAATATCTAAATGGTTTCTCAGCTTAGGGCCAATCCTGCATCATTTTGATTAAATAAAACTTGTAAAATTCGTTTTGCAGATGGACATTAACAACCACTTGATTGGCAAAGAAATTCTTTCACTGGCCGAAGAAGATGTGCCCCCAGAAGATCTTGTCTTCCACAAATTCTATACAAACAAAATGAGCTCTACTAAACCGAAGAAAAAGAAAAAGAAGTCAGCTGATGATGATGAAGATGCTGACTACTTTGATGATGATGACGAGGTTGAAGGCGGGGATGAAAGCGACAATGAAGAGATCGAGAATCTCTTGGATACTGCTGAACCAGACAGTTATGATTATGATGATTTAGACAATGTAGCTGAAGAAGACAATGACTTGCTTGGTGATGATGGTGATGCGGATTTAGATATAGATATCCCATCAGATATATCAGGTGAGGCTGATGATGACGACGACGACACCGCCATTGAGATTGGAGATATTGATGATGTCTCAGATGTTGAGGAGGATGAAGATGATGAAGTTGACAAAAGAAAACAACAGAAACGAAAACGAAAGAGTGGCAGCAAGAGTGAAAAAGCATCTCCATTTGCAAGCTACGAAGAGTATGAGCATCTAATGGAAGAGGATGAGGATGGTGACGAGGGTCACAGAAAGCAGGAAAAACCTTCCAAAAAGAAACACAAGCCCAAGAAGAGTAAAAAGTAAACTTATTACGTTGTTCTGATTTTACCTTCATGCTGAGTGGTTATTTGTCATAGCACATACACATATCAACCACAATACCAATTTTGTCCTGCTATGCATTTGGAACGTTTGGTCGTTGTATCATTCAACATTTTTGTATCATTTATCCCGATAAAATGATTCGTTTACGAGTTAAATTTCATTTTAGTTTAGTCCCTTGCACTAAAATGGTCTTTGATTATTGGATCCTTAAACTTTTTCCCCCTAATTCCTGTTAATTTTATAAATAGATTGCCTTGCATAGTATCTCTTCATTTGTATTGCTACCATATTAAAAGACGACATTTTATTCATTAAAATCATAAATAAAACAGCGTTGTATATCTTAAAAGACAAATATCACATTACTCGTTAAATTAGCAAGAATTGAACATTGGTTGTTATGTATCTTCAAAGACAAATATCACGTTACTCATTAAATTAGCGATGCAATTTTCTCATTGAAATCTGAAAGGCCATTTTGATGCAAACCGTTTGACCATTTTGATGTGCAAACCGTGATTACGAAGGACCAAAGTTTAGTTGATAATTTCATTACCATCTTAACTACAAGAAACCATTACATAGATACTATTATCACTGCCACCTTAGCAGACACTAAGAACAAACCTAGAACTAGAATCAGCATACAAATAAGCAATAAACAAAATATTCCAAGTCGAAGCTTTTGCATCTACAAGCTATCCCTCAAGCAATGGCAATCTCAACTGTTTTGGATTTGGGTGGTGGAGGGTGTTTCTCAACAGTAATTGTAAGAACCCCGTTCTCACACTTAGCTGAGATGGCTGAGGGGTTTGCATTCTCAGGCAAACGGAACTTCCTTTGCAATTTCTTAGGTGCTCTCCTCTCTAGCCTCAGATACTTGCAACCTTCTTCGTCACCGTCTTCACGTTTTCTTTTGCCGTTGCTCCTAATAACAAGTGTGTTCTCATCTTCCACCGTCACCTGCATTTCAAGTAACATAACATTTCATCTTTAATGAGAACCATACAGAAAACTAAACAAGGTACCATTCAGTTGTAGTGGCAGAGATAAGTACCTGAATTTCAGACTTGGAGAGACCAGGAACATCCATGAAAAACACATACTCTTTGGGATTGTCCAAAATATCTACTGGAATGTTCGAAACTACCCTTCCCTCTTGAGTTTGGTCATGACCATGGTGATGATGATGAGAATGGAACAAGACTTTTTCCAGTGTCTCTGGTAAGTTGAACAGATTGAACGAATCAACTCCACTCGCCATGTGAACAAGAAATTGAGTTGAGTGAAGACTTTAAAGCAGCTATTTGTTTGAGAGCCTTTTGGATGAGTGTATATAAATGGGAAGTGGAAAGGAGTGAGGAAAGTTCGAGAGTGGTAAACCAAACATTCTGGAAGGATCGTTTGGATATTTGGTTACACGTGGTGCTCTCCGGAAAATTGTGGAACCTCGATTATGCTTCGTATTTTCTAATACTCTTACAAAAAAATTTCTCATTGCTATACAATGTCTTGTTTTGAGTTTTGACTTTTGACAATCAATTTATACGGAAGGGTTTCTACTATATCCGGGAATCAGGTTTTCCTCTGTTTTTAGCCGTTGATTTTAATTAGTTTTAAATATAAAATATATATATAATTAAAATTAACGATTAAAAACACAAAAACACTAATATTATCGGACATACTTAAAACATTTTCTATACTATCTATAACCTTCTTAGGGATCCATTCCATACAAGTTTGAATAAGACATGAAAACCCGTCCCAAAGAAAAACAGAATAAGACATGAAAATGGTGTAATTTGGATTTTTTTTAAATAAATTTATGTATATTATTGTACAACTTGTATATATCATAAAAAATATAAATATTAATAAATTATGTGTATAGATGTGTATAATGATATATATAGTATTATTGTTTTTTTATGTTCAAATTTATCTTAAGAAGATTGTATATGAGTAAATTTGATATTTAAAGATAACAATGCGATTTAAATTAGTGTTTTCTATTTATTTTTTAATAACTTGTCTCTTCTAAGCGTCATGTGGAATGTTAAGAATGTACATGACAAATTTTCCTTTACATGACAACAATTATTACCTTATTAGTGACATGTCAATAAAAAAGAACTAATTTAATTCACATTTGTGTTATCCGTAAGGTAATTGGTAGAAAACATGCTCTTTTTTTTTTTGTGTTTCTGGTAGAAAACATGAGTGAATAATCACCCTAGGTTGGTTTGGTATTGCTATTGTTTTTCAAAAGTTGGTCAGTTTTATGGGTTTTTAAAATGTTGCTTTTCAAAAGCAATAAAAATGATTTTGATTTTTGATAAATCAAGATAGCTTATTAATATGAATAAGCAAGAATTGGGATTTCAAATTTCATTTTACGTAGTGAGTAATTCATTCGTCAATATCAAATTTTTAAATAACTCTCAAATTTATAATGGATTAATCCTCAACATGCGAATACTGTGGGAAAAATTTTTGTTTTTTGATAAAATAAAATAAAGTAAAATTCGAACTATTCACCGACATGTCGATGACTGATCTATCGCGGATTTGAGCTTCATTTAAAGGTCTGTCACTGGCCAATAGATTGCTACATGTACAAGGCGAAATTTGAACTCTAGAGACACTTACTTAAGTGGATTAGTGAGCTAATCATTAGACCAATTCAAGTTGATTGACTATTCATTTCTATTTTAAATTTCAATATTTGAATATTTCATACTATATATAATATTAAAGAAAAATTTACAAACAAAAATTTGATCAACAGATCAAGAGTTGCATTTGTCAATGATGAATGAAAGAAGAAATATTTTTGGGAATGTAAATGAAAGAACTAAAGAAGAATTTTGTTTTTGGTAAATAACTAAAGAAGAAATTTTTGCTGCTGCATCTGCACTTTGGGCTTGTTGGACTTCCACTTTTATAAGATATGCAGATAGTATCGTACGATACCTATCACAAAAATTGGGACACCATTGAACCCAGAAAAAAAAAAGATATCATCGTATTCTGTTTTATCTGGACCAACTCTTGACCCAAAAAAGAATCTTTATTAACACACCTGAACACCAAAAAAAAAAAAAAGAGTTGACACATAATATCCTTCATTTGGTCGTCATATCTTGCTATAATGCTATTCCAATTATTTATACTTAGGACAAAAATAATTCAGACTGAAACAAAAAATTATAGTAATAATAAGAAACAACAAAATAAAATCATAGTATTAAAATACATACAATGATACAAATATCATACCTACTACTTTATTTGGTCACATTTCACTCAAGATTATATGGTAAGGACAACAAATAGTTCATACTAAAAAAACTATAAATATATATAGAATAATAAGAAACGACAGAAGAAGATCATTGTGTAAATCACAAATCACAACGATCCTTGCCTATTATATACATTAATCACTGAGGAGGAAGATTTGCTACTTAAATAAACACAACAGAATCACTATGGCCATGGTGCCAGTTTCATACTTTGTCCCCTAATCAATTCTTAAGCCGCATTGATGCTTTGTTAAATATTATGTGAATCTTGTGAATCTTATTATTATGTGTTTTGTTGATAGTTGATAGTTGAATTAAGATAAATTAAGTTTCTTATGGGATCCATTTGGATGCTACAATTGACGGATAAAGAATTTCTGACATAGTTTTGAAAAGAATAATGATTAAAAGTTTTACTTTTCTAACTATCCTCTTAATATTTAAATAAGTAAAAATTCAAATAGTTTTTGTTATTTTGATCAAATTAATACTATTTTGGAGGAGTTTTTTTGTTTTTATCTTTTTAATTTATTTTTATAAATAATTAAATCTTTTGATTTTTTTTTTTTTTGTAATTAACCATTCCCAAACCTACGATCAACCATTAAACTACTTGGTTGTTCTTTTGGATTTCTTTTTTTCTTTTGTCATTATTTGGGTTTTATCTTTTAAACTTAATACTTTAGACTTTATTATATGACTAAACTATTTTGAGCATTTCTTAAAAAAAAAAAAAAACAAATACCATGTCCATTTGGGTATTATTATGATAGTGGATATTCTCATATTCGAATTGAAAATACTACTTCAAATTAGAAAATGTTATGCTATGTGTATATTAAAATTAACTATTAAAATCAATTAAATATATATGTATGGCTGATTTTAATAACTAATTTTAATGTATAAATATAATTGTTATTGAGAAATACTATTTCAATATAAATATAAAGCATATTCATAACAAAAATTTATCACATTTAAAACTAGCATAATCAATTTTGAACGGATAATACCCGATTTTCAAATTATTAATGTTTCTCCACACTGAACTCTTGTCTCCCAATTAGCATTTATGCTCTATTTCATTATGTTGCTAAGTTAGTGCTATGTTCAATAATATGGTTGAACTGACAATGATTTTGACATTTTGTAGGCTACATTATTTTATGCACATGATTTACAATTAGCAAATCCAAACATAATCTTAAAATTTAATGCATTATATTGTACATAACATGGTCCAAGACCCAAAAAGTTTAATCTCTGTATTGGATACTCATCCAAGTCTCTCTAACTCTGCACATGATCAACTACATAACAGTGTTCTAAAGATTTGGGACCATTTTTTATTTATGAAAGCATCATTTGAATGAGAGATTTTGAACCACTTCAATAGACTCATACCTACCAGTTACACATTACAATATATTTTTTGCTGCACATGAAATAATTATGGATCCAATTTCTTTTGGTATATTTAGTTTTGGGTTTTATTTTTTTTAAATAAAACATATTAATAAAATGAAGTGCAAAAATTTTCATGGGGAAAATGTACAAATCGTACTAAGTTTTAATCCACATATACCTTCTCACTGTATATGTCTTTATATAGTACGAGTACAATGCTTGCTGAAAAGCTTTTTGCATTTGGGGTATGAAAAAGTGTGTCCAATTAAGCAGTCATAAAATACAGTTATTCTTTAACAAAATACTACTCCCATAATTAATTCACAATGAATGATTTTTTCAATATTTATCACATTAATAGAGAACATTTATTATATTATGTGTTATAAGAAAAAATTAAAATTTAAAATAATATTTGCACCACCTTTTCACTATATTTTCTTAGTATATTTTCATATTATAGTATAAAAAACATTTTCTAAAATTTTTTCTCCCTTTTTATCCATTATTTTTAATATAGAAATTATGCATATATATAAATAAAGTATATATAATATTTTTCTGAGCACTAGCACCCAGCTTAGTCAGCTAAAAATGGCATGGTTTGAACCATCAAAACAGCAAATAGATTTTGCTAGCCTCTTGTTTTCTTCATTTTTCACTCTTAATCCCATTATGTTATGTTTTGGACCAAACTACTCATGACACATCTACATTTATGCTTCTCCATCAGATACTCATCATATGCTAGTATTTTGGTATATAAAGTAAGAGTAATGCTAGGGAATCAACGTTAGAGGATCAATAAGGAGCCAATAAGTATAATTAGGGAAATAGTATGTGGTAAAAGAGAGAGAAAAAAGAAGAAAAAATGATATTGGCTCCCTATTGTCTCTAAAGACTTTCTCATAAAGTATATATATTATAAAATTTTAATAATTAATCTTACACCATGAAAAACTCTTATTTATCGAATTTAAATTTCAAAGATACAAATCACATAAATTGTTAACAACAACTAAAAATATTTGTTTAACTTATAAAAATAAATTGATAACTATTCCAATGAAAATATAAAAATATTTATAATGAAAATTTGACATTTACGCCATGTGCATTCAACAATCCATGAGTTCGTTTAAGCAGGTGATCGGGAGTTTGAATTCTGCCTGTGCATTCAACAATCCATAAAATTTAGATCCGCGAAAGATTAATCATCGACTTATCAGATTGGAATACCTTAGAAAAATTCTATACAAAATTTTCATTGTGGTATCCGGCTAACAAATTTGTAGTTGTCATTTCAAATTCAATATCCTAAAAACTTGACAAAATTCATAATTGGAGTTGTTAGGGTGTGAGAGATGAGGTTCCTTGGACCCATATGCATTTAGAACCTAGCTAATGGTACCTCTGTACCTAAAGAAAACTGGTAATAAATCATATACAAGTAAAGGACAAGTTGTGGGCACCATCACTTCATAGTTTGTAAAGGCCTAAGGTTAGATGAATAAGCCAAACACTGGCCACAGCCTATTACTTCCAGTAATATTATATGTATTAATTATTTTTATATTTTAATTTTAATATTAAAAACATTTAATAAAAAATAAAAATATAAAAGATATTAGAAATACAACAATGCTACATGTACACTTTTTTTTTGGTGTACACCTCTATCTAAGTTTCAAACGAACAGATTTTTATATATACAACGAACATTTTATAGTTGACACGAAAACATGTTCGTTTGCTTTTAAAAACCTGTTCGTTCTAGTAGTAATATTATATTCGTTCACAAACAAAAATTTATATATACAACGAACATGTTTTATAGTTGACACGAACATGTTAAAAACGTATTCGTTTGCTTTTAAAAACTTATTAAACTTGATAATAAAAACTTATTTATCGGGACTTGAACAGAAAATCATAGCCACATGTTTAAAATCTTTTTCTATAATCTTTTAAAAAACTTTCACCACTATAAGCAAAACCTACCGAAGATTATTGTTTTTCTCATTCTAATCTTGTTGCGTGTTTACCAACCAGCACCTTAATTTGTTGATGCTTCATTATCCCAATTACAGGAAACAGCTTAACAATCAATTTGCATTGGGATTGATGTATCTTATTAATTAAAAGTTTTGGATTTAACTTCAGTGAATCAGAAAAAGTTTCATCTAAAAACTTCTAACTTCTATCCCTTGTAAAAATTTAAGTCAAATTGAATCTAATTAGAAAAACTTCTAATAATAAGATTTGGACATTTAAAATTAATTTAAAATGAATAAATATATGTTTTCGCTTTTATTTATATATCATAGATTAATTTAAGAATGATACTCATCCTTCTCATATCAACAAAAATCATACTCATCATTCTCACTCATTCTCACTCATTCATACTTTAACATTTTTCTAAATTTAATAAATTATTTCTAGTGAGTACACCGAATTAAACTCATCTTTATTAGTTTCTTTGGTCTTCTTTTAGTTGTTGTTTAGTCATAATAAGGAAAATTAACAGAGTAATGCTGTGAATTGTGATACTATATACTACTAAGGCTTGAAAGAACAAGAAAATATACAAAATAATAAGAAGGTCCAACAACTAAAACAGAATCATTTATTTATTTTATGTGTTTCAAGTATCCTCATCATCATGTTCTATTTGCAATGTCGTATGTGTAGTGCTAAAACTTTGGGGGCCTACCTTGCAACAGGTGATCCTATCTGTCTTGTACTCTTGTCTACAATATCATTCTATTTTATATGCTTTACTCCATTCTAAGACTACTATCTAAGTATATCTAAAATAATCCAAGTCCAAAAATTTTAAAAATCTATCTATTATAATAATAATAATAATAATAATAATAATGAAAATAATAATTTGATTGTAGGAAAGGTAGAGGTTATATACTTATATTGTTATCTTACAAAAGTTGTTTAATAAGATTTAACTAGGGCTGCACATGGATCGGATCAGATCCGCAAATCCGTGATAAAATCCGCAAATTCGATTCGAATTGTGCGGATCCGATCCTATCCGAAGAGGTGCAGATCGGATACAATCCGAGTCGAAGATTTGGGGGATCAGATAGCGGATTTGAGAGTAACATCCGCATATCTGATCCGCAGATCTGCACATAATATATAAAAAAAAATTAAAAAATATATATATGTAACTTAAGAATAATGAAATCCTAATTTCTAATGTGCTGCAACCGCACACCCCACCCCACCCCACACACTCAAACATCTCACATTCTCACACTCAAACCCTAACACTCTCTCGTCTCTCTCAGTCACTCTCACAGTCTCACCTAGTCACCTTCGTCTTCGATACTCAACTGCCGACCCTCCGTCCAGACCGCCGTCGTCACTCTCACTCTCACCCTCGCCGCCTGTCATGAAACTCACACCCACCCTCTGACCCTCGTCGCCACTCGCCAGTCACCACACTCACACCCACCCTTGCCGAACCGTGCTCTCCTCGTCGCCGCCTCATCTCCGCCTCGTAGCCGCTGGTTCATCTCGTCGCCGCCTCGTCTCTGCTTGTTTTTCGTGGAGTCTCGCCGTTCCTGTCGCGGATCTTCAAGGGTAGAGTCTCGCCGGCCTTCGGTTCACCGTTCTTCTCGCCGACCAGTCAACCACTCTTCTTCCTATTCCTATAAGTAAAGTTTAAGACTTTAAGCTTTCTGATTTTCTGTTCTTTTTTTTTTCATTATTACAGTATACTACTCATATTTAATTCTTTATTTTTTAAGATTACATGACTTAATCTGTTGTTCTTAATTTTTTATTTTTCAAGATTAATAACTCATTCTCCATATTTTCTTTTAACGACTATATAAGCCATCCATGTTATGATTTCAGTTTCTAATTAATTACTGATTTTGCATATTTCAATTTCTGCATATTTTCAATATGAGCCATATTTTTTGTTCTGCATATTTTTCAAGATTAATAACTGATTCTTAAGATTACATTATGATTTTAAGCTTCTGATTGGGGTATTCTGGTTTCTCTTAATTGTGCTTATGTTGAGACTGCTGGTTTCTTAATGTAGGGTTGAGATTTTGAAGTTTGAAATGGCTGGGACTGGATCAACTCCCCGAAGTGGCTCTGAGATGGACAGTGTTCCTACTTCACAAACACAGAGTGTTGTTGCATCTATACGAACAAAATCAACTAGAGAAGGGGAACTAGCTTCAACACAAGATGCTACTATGCCAAGTGTCCAACTTTAGACTTTATTACCTTTGTGTTGATGCTGAAACTTACTGAACTTATGTTTGTTTGGAAATGTTAGTCCTTTGAGTTTAATGGCTGTAATTCCTTTTTAATTCCTTTGGAAATGTTAGGCCTTGTCTCTCTAATTTTAGAATGAGCTTTGATAGCTTTTTGAAAATGGTAGCAAGATTTTTTTTTTTAAATTGACTCATATTTGCGGATATATCCGCAATCCGCGGATATATCCGCACTCGGATCGGATCGGATATAAAGACTGAAATTGCGGATATCGTATCCAATCCGATCCGATAAAAAGTGTGCGGATCGAATCGAGAAAATGCTCATATCCGATCCGATCCGTATAACAGCCCTAGATTCAACTCGAGGTCTAACCCTTTTTTTATATAGAGAGTTAATTAGAGGTTCTTTACCATCTCAATCAATCCCATGTAAACTTAAAAAATATTTGACAAGGAAAATACATATTGGAGATAAGATAATAATTAGCCTTTTACATATAAAAAAATATATTATATACAACTAACTGTTGGATAATTTGTTTTATTGTATTTTAATATTGAATTTTGTTCACATACATAAACCCATATTCCAACAAAAATATTTATGTTTCCCTTGCTCCTTGTCATCAATTGCATGAACCATGACATGTAATATATTAATATATATTCAATTTTTTTATGTTGTTTTGGTAGAACATCACGTAAGAAACACCATAATAGCTTTTAACAGTTATTGACATTTAACGATAATCAATTATAAAATATTATTCTGGATTTTTCCACCCAATAGAAACATAATCGCATAGGGACAGGACTATAGGAGAAGAGCGGGGAAAGAAAAGAAGAAAGATTGAGCGCAATCTCTCTATCGATATAAATGGATAGTATAACAAATAGAATTATGTTAGGTGCATGAAAAAAATTAGTTATTCATATAAAGTGTATATATCAAAATATAAAATAATTTAAATAATGTATATATTTATACACAAAGATTTAAAGGTTGAATTTTGATATGTAAATAATACTTTTTAGTAAATATATTGGAAAGATTGATGTCCAACATTTATTTTAAGAAAATATTTGTAATTATATGTAATTCATACAAATTTTTTATTTCTAATATTTGAATCATAATTTTTTACATAAATTACAAAATACTTTTATATAAAGCAGTTTAATTTTTATATGATTATATACATCTAATCTAATAAATTAAAGAGTAAACAACCAAATTATTAACACACTAGCTAGTATATATAATACTAAAATAAAATAACATCAGAATAACTTTTACTTCAGTAATTATACTTTTCTTAGAAAAAAGTGTATCTCATCAATAATTCCACCAATATACCTAATTTTATTATTACGAGAAATACAATTAATCCAATTTAATTATTTGTGGAGGATACGTGCTTAAAAATATATACTATATAAACAATTCATTTTGACAAAGGCATTACCAACCATACTAAAATAAGAGATATGAATATTTTGCAATACTCATCATCATAATATATAATTTGAAATACCCATCCATATATATCTCTCTTACTTTTGCTTTAATATAATTATTAAAATTGGTCATTTATTTAATGTTTATTGCATGCTATTCGCTGGCTATTCCATCCAGTGGTTATACAACTTTTGGTAATACTTAAAATCATGCTAAAATAAAATTAAAATTTCTAATAAATATTTAAAAATACTTTTTAATTTAAAAAACAAAAATAAAGTGTTACAAAAATATAAAAGAAATATAACTTTGATTTTAATAATATTTTTTACTATTATTAAAATTATATAACTACCATAACCATCAAGGAAAGTTCTATGACAAAGAAGTTTTTAATTGAATAAAATGATTTTACATACATTTATTTTAAAAATTAAAATTATATAATGAGTTTTTTTCTTTTCACCATTTTTTAAGCCTTCAAAATTATCATGGTAACTATAGCCACCATGCACTCTACCTTAATATTTTTGTTACTTTTATGCACATCAAGACAAAATTTGTGAAGTAATGCTGCGGAACGAGAATCAATAGAGAGCAACAAATGTAATTAGAGAAATAATAGATGGTTAAAAAAAAAAAAAATTATATTAACTTTCTAGAAAAAAAATTTTAAATAAATAAAAAAAGTTCATTTTTTTTACCAAAATACACGTTTCTGGAGATATTTATCAAAATAAAATCTATTAGCAATATCGGTCTAGACAGGTATTGAGTTATTTTCAATACCGGTCCAGTTCGATACTGGGCCAATTTTTTTAAAAAATAAAATACACCAGTATCAGTCCTTCTGGGGGCGGTACTGGATTAATATCAATACCGGTCCTTCTTGGGGTGGTACTGGTTCAAAATTTAATTTTTTAATTTAATAATAAATATATTTATTTAATTAATAGCAATGATTTAGGTAATAAATTACAATTGAAAAATATATTAATAACAATAAATATATTATTTTTTAAGAGGTAATTTTGCATTGATTCAATTAACATATCATTAGTGTAATAATAATAATACTTCAATCATCAAATTAGTGTAATAATATATTAATTGATTCAATTTACATAACATTAATGTAATAATAATAATTCAATCCATCTTAAATAAGAAAGTCTTGTAATGGATCGTAAAATAATCTCTTCCGTGAAAAAAAAAATATAGTAAATTAATACAAATATAAGTGTTTTCTTCTTTGATTTTTACTCTAAATTTTATTTAATTATAATAAATGATAATACCTAAATCTGCATAATGTTATCATTCGTGCGTCCTGAAAACAATAATT
>JASCZI010030224.1:0-11409 GCA_036250425.1 Stylosanthes scabra
TATATATATATATATATATATATATATATATATATATATATATATATATATATGTTATCCATCATTAATAATTATGTGGTAGACTAATTTGACTTCTAATCTCCAGGAGGATTTGTATAATCATGAACCATGAAGGACAGAGTTCACAGTTGCATTTAACATTGTTGAACACAACACACGACCTAATAATGGCTAAAGAGAATGATGAAGCAACTAACACATATACATAAAAAAGAAAATGCAAAATAGTTAAGAAATTAAATGCACCATCATGATCCTCTTATTAGTGTAAAACGACGATGAAGCAGCAATGAATCCTTTACCATCTATTCATAGAGTATAGCTAGCTATCTTTGTTAGTTGCCTAGTTGACATTTTTTAACCCCTAGGTTGTTTTATTTTTTCTCGTGCTAGTCAAAACTAAAATTTGGATATGCTCTTTCTTATATAACTGTTATTGGATTTGAGTCTCTCTCCATTAACCATGGCTGAATCATTCTTATTTAGAGCGGCACAATCACTGATAAAATTTTATTAAATTTGACATATTTATTATTAGTTAAAATATACTATTGATCTCTAAAAATTATAAAATTTACTTATTATATATAATAAACAGTACGACTACGTATATATTAAATTTTTTTCATAACTCATCCATATATTACAATATATCTTAAATATAACAAAAAATACATAAATTTAGATATTTTGTTTTGTTTTTTTAAATTCTCTCCCCCCTTTTAAACTAACAATCATAATTTATTCTAAATTCATTTCACATTTTGAATCAGAGATCTCAACTTTTTCAGTTCACATATTAATAATTAATAAAAATCTAATATTAATTAAATTCAAAATTTAAAAACATAACATATTCATAAATTTAAAATTAAAATAAAAAAAATAAAGAGCATAAACTTATAAATAATTTACACAAAGAAGATAAAAATGTATGCATTCAATTAATCAGGTTAATAGAGTTTTATCATTTCAAAAAGAAATAACTCTCAATAATTTTTGGATATGTTGTAGAACAATATATGTTCAATATATTATTTTAGATGTGTTTAATTGATTGGAATAATAAAAAATATTTTCGAACATGATTAATTTAGACACATCTAAAATAATATAACAACACACAAAATAAGTTATGAACACATTTAAAATAATATAATTGAAAAAAAATTAATTAAAAATATATATACAACTTATAATTTTTTTCAAAACCAAAAAATAAATTATTAACACATCTAAAATTTAATTCTATACAACCTTAAATAATAAACATATATAAATAAATATTTTAGATGAAATTAGAAAAAAAAAAAGCTTACCTGTGAAAATGGATGACACCTAAATATCTGTGCGGCTATTATAGAAGAGATGCACATGCAGAGTACAACAAAAAAATAAATGAAAATGGTGCTGAAAGTCCTCTCATATAAAAAATATAAAAACAAAAAAGGAAACTAAGAGCTTCTATTAAATATGAAACAAAAAAGATAAAACTAGAAAAAAAAGCTTACCTGCGAAAATGGACTACACGTGACTACAAGTATGATTAACATTTGAAAAGAAGAGAATACATGTATTCAAATGTATTCAAAATTTATAAGCACGTCAGTATAGGAAGTATTTAAAAATAAATTAAAAAAAAGTGAATTAGTTACAGAAGCTAAGAATACTCTACTCCAGTTGCGGTTCCACCATACAGGTTCAAAATACTAATTACATATAAATTCTGTCCTAAAAATTAAAAAGATGAAACAATAAAAAAATAAAAATAAAATTAAGACATCTTAATTATGATTGACTTATTGATGTATTCTTACATACATTTGTATTGGTACGTACAAATATTCATGTAATAATTTAATATGCATGTTCTATAACATTGTACAACTTATTAAATTTTTTGTTCCATGTTCTCCTGTTTTGCAATTCATCCATTTATCCGAGAAGCCAAAGAAATTGCATATACCATGGCTAAGAATGTGCTCTTTCTTTTATTAATTAAAGAGTCATGCTAGCATTATTTATTTGTTGTGGCGAGCATTTATTTAACTAGCAAACTTTTATAAGCTGATGCCAAAAAAACCTCAACTGCATCATCAACTCTTTATGGTTAATACACACTCTTATCAAATATTGTTATTTCATCAGCATTCACATCTTCTTCTTTTTTGTCATTGTTTACCATTAGCTTTAAAAATTAACTTCACTATCAAATTACTCATTATAGCAATACAAATTATATATTTTACATCTTCGTTTTATCACATTTTACACTCATATTTATCATATTCTACACCTATGAATCCAACTATTTTACACTCATGAAGGAAGTGGGAGAGAGGATATGAAAGAAAGAGTTCTTTTCTTTATTTGTGTTTCAAATATAGAAACACATGCTGATTGGTTAAACATTTTTTGAGAAAACTATGAGTAATAATCTATGTGTCTGTGACACTAGGATTTGGCCGGCAAACCGTGGCAAGTGAGAATGTGAGTCATGTGTGTGTAAGAGAGAGGGGAAGAGAGATGAGGGAGAAGAGGTAGTGAAAGAATGAGTAGCCGAAAGCGTGAGTCATGTGTGTATAAGAGAGAGAAAGAGAGTTGAGGGAGAAGAGGAAGTGAAAGAGTAAGTAAGAAAGAAGAAGACGTGAAAATAACGTGGTGGCTAACAGCTGGCCAATATAAATTAGGATTGCTGGCCGTTAATTAAAATATACTATTTATTTTAAAAAAAAAGTCATAAAATTTACTTATTATTGATATATATATATATGTACTCATATATTTTTTTAATTTTTCGTATTACGTACTCGCGTCCATATTTATCAATTTTCATGTAACATAGTTAATAACTTAATTTGTATATTCTATGATTTATGACATTGTACAACTTGTAGTTTACAGGTGAATTTTTTTTGTGTCCTATTTTTCAATCCATCAATTTATCCGTGAAGCCAAAAAGCTATAAATACTATGGCTAAGAAGGAGCTCTTTCTTCTGCTTAAGTTTATCAAGTGAATCAAACCTCTGAAAAATCTTAAAGCTGTTGTTCATTCTAAAGTCTCTACTTCTAACACTTAGCTCCTTAGCTCCTGAGGTTCTGATATTTTATTTTTATATTTGGTCATCTATCAATTTATCCTAAATAGAATAATATAAAGCAAATGTTTTATAGTTATATAGTGTTGGCCTCCTTTCACTGAATGGATTGTGTTTCTAGATAAAGCAAACAGTTTTCCATGCTATAGTTTTGTGGTGTTGGCCTCCTTTCACTTAATGGATTGTGTTGTTTGAGGAAGCAAATATTTAAACGTTCTTCATGCTATAGTTCTGTGGTGTTGGCCAACTTTCACTGAATGGATTGTGTTGCTTGATAAAGCAAACGTTTTCCATGCATAGTTCTATGGTGTTGGCCTCCTTTCACTGAATGGATTGTGTTGCTTGAGGAAGCAAACGTTTTTCATGCTATAACGTTTCAAGCAAACGTTTTTCATGCTATAGTTTTGTGGTGTTGGCCTCCTTTCACTTAATGGATTATGTTGCTCTTAAATCTTATAATATAATAGTTGTATGATTCTCTACATGTTCTTAGGATTACTCAAAAAATACAATATTTTTTTTCATATAACTTTCAAATATTAAATATTAAGCTGAGAGGTTGTGTATGATTTTAGAGTACATAACACATATGCTTGGTAAGCATTAAAAAACTTGAGTTACTAAATAAAATTATTTTATTTTCCATGGTGGTGAGGGAGGTTTTAAAGTGTGAATGCAACAACTCAGTATTATTAAGACCCCAAAGTGAACTCCATTGGTGATAAGATAGCATGGTAATGAGTGAAAATGCTTAATATATGCAGAAAAAATGGGAAGAAGAAAAATAAAATGGTAATGAAGAAAAATTCTCCTTTATTTCCTTATAAGTAGCACAAGCTTCAATTTAGTTTTCAAAGCATCAAGAAAACCAAAAGAGGTAAAGAAATGGTGTCGTTGCTAGTGGTATGCATTGCCTTATGGAGTTTGGTTTTGGTTGCTGCTTGGGCAAATGATGTGTCCATTGCAGGACTATCATCCTTGTCGCCATTTTCAGCTATGTTTGTATTTGGGGATTCATTAGTGGACAATGGAAACAACAATTATCTCGCCTCTATTGCAAAAGCCAATTTTGTGCCTTATGGCATTGATACATCATGGGGTCCAACCGGGAGATTTTCAAATGGAAGAATGATTGTAGATCTGCTAGGTATATAACATGCTTCTCGATTTTTGTTATATTATCAAAATTATAAGAGTATATTGAACTGACAAAAAAGTTTTACAGGTGAATTCCTTAGTCATCCTTATCTACCATCTTTTGTAGCTACTCAGAGACAAGGCATGAGCATTATCAGGGGAGTAAACTATGCTTCGGCTGGAGCTGGGATACTCGATGACACAGGGAGATATCTGGTAATTGCTAACTAATTTTGTTATTTTCGAAAAATATTATGTTTCACACGAAGTGAAGTATTTGATGTGAAAATTACTTGTGAAACAAGGAAAGAAAACAATAGCATATAAATATACAGAGCTATCTAAACACATTTTTTCTCTCCCAATCACCCCCTCATCATGTGTCAACGTATAACTTTCATATGAGAATGTAATAATATTCTATGTCTAGATTATAACTAACGGATTAAACGACACAGGGACAACTCACTACCTTCAACGAGCAGGTGCAGAATTTTCAAACAACCATAAACCAACTGAAGGCAACAATGGATGACATGAACTTGAGTCAGTATTTGGCGAAGTCGTTGGCATTTGTGAATCATGGAAGCAACGACTACTTAAACAACTATCTTTTGTCAGGATATTCATCTAGCTTCCTCTACGACCCACCAACATATGCTGATATACTCATAAAACAATACAAAACATATATTCTGGTAAACTTTAGAATACATCTTTTTGTTAGAAAAATATTCAATTATTTTGTTAATGCTTATAATTTTATCGAAGTTTCAAAGTTTTACCAAAGTTTCAGTTAAATTCTTATATTTGTATGAGTATTTTTTAAAAAAAAATTCAAGTAATTAAGTCCTTGCTAATCGTTTCTGTTAAAAAGGTACAAAATATTTTTGAAATATTTATTTTTATATTGATATAGAATGAATTGTCTAAGGGTTATGCTTTTTTTTAATGAAAGTTACATGCTAATAAAGAGCTAACTAGAAAATTTTATCTATTAAATGGAGTTCAGATCCGCGGAGGATTAATCCTCGACGTGTCGGGTTGGGGATATTTTGAAAAAAAAAAAATTACAAAATTTTAAATTATAATGACTTAATTAAAAATTTAGTGATTATACTATCTAAACTAATACAAAAATGTTATAGGAAATATAACGGAAGCTATCAAAATAATGTTTTTATCTAGTGCTAATGTATTCAGAAAACAAAATCTTAATATTTGGAAGGTGCTAATATTCCGCAAAGTCTGCATGATTTGGGGTTGAGAAAGTTCTTACTGGCTGCAATTGGACCACTTGGATGCATACCGAATCAAATATCCAGAGGATTTTTCCGTACAGGAGCGTGCAAGGATGAAGTTAACGCAATGGTTATCTTGTTTAATGATAGATTGAAATCCTTGGTTGATGAACTGAACACACAATACAATGGTTCCTCAATTTTTGTTTATGGCAACACTTTTGCAGCTCTCATGCAGATTATACAAGACCCAATTCCTTATGGTAACAAATTAGAGAATTAGCTCTCTCTCTTCTCGGTTTGGTTATCCGTTTGGTTTTTAGAATTTTGTTTTGTCCATTATTGTCATAGCATGATGATTCTTTTATTTTATTTTTTTTATTTACAGGTTTCGTTACAACTAATAGAGCATGCTGTGGCATTGGAAGGTATCGAGGAATGATAAGTTGCTTACCATATTTCATACCATGTAGCAATAGAGACCAACATGTGTTCTGGGATGCCTTTCATCCCTCAGAAGCCGTGGATAGAATCCTTGCTTTAAAGGCATTCAATGGATCAACCTCTGATGTTTACCCAGTTAATGTGTCTCACATGGCAATAATGTTCTAAGCTACCTATATATATATATATAGTGTGACAAACCGTAACTCCATTTGGAATATAGAATGGAAATGGATCACATACCTTGTTATATTATCAATCATTATCAAACAAATTCAAAGGGTATTATTTTTTTTATTACTGAAAGTATGATCTCAATCTGCATTTCATATGCTTGTTAATGAACGATAGACTAAATTAACAACCAATACATTAAAGGTGCATGTCGGAATCTCTAAAACTAAATTATCATATCAAATCAAATAAGTTTATGGTAATGAAATACTTCATGAACTTCTTATCAGTATACATAGAGTATAGCTTAATAGCTAGCTATCATATGTTAAAGCTGTGCTGTTAGATGTTGAGCAGAAGCAAGACCCGAACCACGCACTACAAGAATGGCTGAAGCAGACCAAATGCCATTTTACTTGCCCTGAAATTAAGCTATGATCAAATGCTGTTAGATCAAAGTATGGAATTTGTCACTAAAGGAAAATGACATTTTACCTGTTTTGAAATTAAGCTATGATCATATGCTGTTAGAGTATGGAATTTGTCACTAAAGGAAAATGACATTTTACCTGTTTTGTAATTAAGCTATGATCAAATGCCATCATATTTCAAGCATTGTTTTGCTATCTTCTTCTAGAGGCTTCATTCATTTCGGGTTTTGCTGCTAATGGAGCAAGCTTTCAGCAGAGTTTTGTGAATGCCGTCAAGATGGGAAGAATTGGTGTTAAGTTTGGTAACGCTGGAGAAATTAGAAGAAATTGCAGGGTTTTCAACGGAGGGTGATTAATTGATGATCAATATTGGTTTTGATAAATGGGTAAATTACTGCTTTAATCTGTTGTTTGGCTCAAATTATATTTTATTCTCTATGTTTTAGATGTTTCTTAAAATTTTTTAATTAGATTCAATAAAGTCCTACAATTAAAAATTGGATGAGAATATTAGAAAATGAACAAATTTTATAAAATGTGAAATTTTTAAATGTAGGAGTGGAATAAATAAGAGTAAAATACCAACGAGGCCCTTGATAATGACGTAAAAAATTAAGGAGGCCCCTAATAAAAAAAGACCCTCAACCCGGCCCCTGAACTTAATTTTCGTTTATCAAGTTACCCCTTCTGTCAATGTGATGACCTAAAAGTTAATGGAACTGGCATACGTGGCATGTAAACGGGATGATGTGGATGAACGGACTCAATCCAGCCCCTGATAAAATTAATTTTTCTCTTCCTCTTTCTTGCAAAACCCTTTCTTGCAAAACCCTTTCTTGTACTATGTAATTATGCAAAAGTGCAAAACCCTAATCTTCTCCATCCAAAAAATTTGTTAATAAAGCTCGATAGCAAAGAAGATGAAGTTGCTAACAATGGAGTATAAATAATAAATGGAAGATATAAACAAATGGAAGTAGTGGGTGCATGATGAACAAAACTAAAAAAGTGGATGTATGGTAGTGGAAAATGAACAAATGGAAGAGGGGAACAAATGGAAGTGGTGGAGTATATATCTTTAAAACTCCTTCTTGATTGCTCTCTATGGCTCATGGTGGTGGAGATGAACAAATGGAAGAGAAAAATTTGAAGTAATTAGAGTTTATCAATGGAGGAAGAAAGAAAAAATTATCAAGGGCTGAGTAGAAGGAAGAAGATGAAAAGATTATTAGGGGCTGGGTGGAAGAAAGAAGATAAAAAAATTATCAGGGACCGAGTCAAGTCAATAGAGGAAGATGAATAAATTATCAAGGGCCGAGCCGGGTGGAAGGAAAAAGATGATAATTATCAGGGGCCGGATAGTTTATCCTACATGTCACTTAATAGACAGATCTTTTATCAGTAGAAATTGCTTTTTCTTTTGTTTTTTTTAAAAAGCAACACATTGTTGACTTCTTAAAAAAGCATATACTTTATTTTTTTTAAATGAAAGTACTTTTTTCAGAAATGCATTCAAATGATACAAATTTGATGAAAAATATTTTTTTTTTTTATTTTTTAAAAAAGTACTTTTTTCTTAAAAAAAACCAATCCAAACAAACACTTAATTTTTCTCCAACTTTTAATGATAGACTTGATTAAGTGTAATTGAAATTTTTTGAAATTAAAATAAAATATTTTAAATGTTAAAGACTAAAATAAAATTCGATCAAAATGTTAGGAACCAAAATAGTATTTTATGCTAATTTATTTTTTTAAATTTGGTTGCTTTATTAGGCCAATAACAATAAGCATAATGGTGTAATATGATTATGTAATTGTATTTGGATTTTGATTTTGACTTTTGCATTGATGTGTGGAAAATTTAAATTAAAGTTGTCTTGTACCTAATTTTTTTTTAGAACAATTATTATGTATTTCACTCTTTTTTCTCCTCTACTCAACTTTGTTTATCTTTTTTCTTTTTAGGAATTATATAAACTTATTCAAATTGATCAATTTTTTAAAATGAAAATGATATTTTTTATATATATTTTCATTTAATTAAAAATAGTTTAAAACTTAGTCATTAATTAATTTTAGACCAACTTAGTTAGGCTCAATACATCAACATTCTTATACACAAAAAAAAAATCAACATTCTTGTGAATGGGATCCATTTGGTGCATTGGAATCACAATCTCCATGAAGCTAATACTCTAGCGAATATTTAGGTCTTTAGATAGTTATGGAACCTTTAGAATAAGGGGCAGTAGTTACTTTGCTTGGTTTTTTTGTTTTTGTACTTTTTTTTTTCTCTTGTTTGGGTCGCTTGACCCCTTCTCCTAAAAAAAAATTACTTATATTTTATTTTTTTAAATTGAGTTTTTATATTATTTTTAAATTTATAATTAGGTCCCATAATTCTATAACAATAAATGTTAAAAGAAAATATTTATAAAATATGAAATTTTTATTATTCTCATTTCTTTCAATCTACGAATGATTTATATTTATCTAAATATATTTTTCATTTATATTTTCATCAATATTCTTTAAAATTATTCTTAACTTACATAAATCAAAATTGTATATTTTTAAAAAGTTTAAAGTATGTTAACTAAGAGGAAGAATGTTTATTTATCTTTTTAAAATAGAGAAGAAAATATATCATATTTAGTCATTTGGCCATTAATTTTTGTAATATCTTTAATTTAGAGATGAAATTTTTTGTTAGCTCTAACATTATCTTCAATTTCATAAACTATATGACCTGTGGGTTAATTTAACGCAAAAAAATTATCGTTTTTGTCCCTAACATTTAGGATAGATTCTAAAGATGTTCTATAACATTAGGGACACAAATAATACGTTTTAAAAATTATAAAACTTTTAACACTTATCCTAAACGTTAGGGACAAAACAATACTTTAAAATAAAAAAAAAGTTAGGCTCATACATGTATCTCTCATTAAATAATTTGGTTGGGCTTTGGAGACTTTACATACTAGTATCCATGCTTACCAATTTTCATGTAACATAGTTAATAACTTGAACTTGAAATGCATGTTCTATGACATTATACTATAGAAATGGTGTCGTTGCTAGCTATATGCATTGCGTTATGGAGTCTAGTTTTGATTGCTGCATCGGCAAATGATGTGTCCACTGCAGAACTATCATCCTTGTCTTCGCCACTTTCAGTTATGTTTGTGTTTGGGGATTCATTAGTGGATAACGGGAAGTCGGGAACAATAATTATCTGGCCTCTATTGCAAAAGCTAATTTTGTGCCTTATGGCATTGATACATCATGGGGTCCAACCGGGAGATTTTCAAATGGAAGGATGATTGTAGATCTGCTAGGTATGTAAGATGCTTCCCGATTTTTGTTATATTACCAAAATCATAAGAGTATATCGAACTGACAAAAAAAAATTTTACAGGTGAATTCCTTGATCATCCTTATCTACCATCTTTTGTAGCTACTCAGAAACAAGGCATGAGCATTATCAGGGGAGTAAACTATGCTTCGGCTGGAGCTGGGATACTAGATGAGACAGGCAGATATATAGTAATTGCTAACTAATTTTGTTATTTTCTAAAAATATTCTGTTCCACTCGAAGTGAAGTATTTCGTGTGAAAATTACTTGTGAAACAAGGAAAGAAAACAACAGCATATAAATTTACTGAGCTATCTAAACACATTTTTTCTCTCCCAATCACCCCCTCATCATGTGTCAACGTATAACTTTCATATGAGAATGTAATAATATTCTATGTCTAGATTATAACTAATGGATTAAACGACACAGGGACAACTCATTACCTTCAATGAGCAGGTGCAGAATTTTCAAACAACCATAAACCAGCTGAAGGCAACAATGGATGAGATGAACTTGAGTCAGTATTTGGCGAAGTCATTGGCATTTGTGAATCATGGAAGCAACGACTACTTAAACAACTATCTCTTGTCAGGATATTCATCTAGCTTCCTCCACGACCCAACAACATATGCTGACATACTCATAAAACAATACAAAACACATAATTTGGTAAACTTTAGAATGCATCTTTTTGTTAGAAAAATGTTCAATTATTTTGTTAATGCTTATAGTTTTATCAAGTTTCAAAGTTTTACCAAAGTTTCATTAAAATTCTTATATTTGTATGAGTTTTTTTTTCTTTTTAAAAAAATTCAAGTAAGTCCTTGCTAATCGTTTCTGTTAAAAAGGTACAAAATATTTTTGAAATATTTGTTTTTATATTGATATAGGATGAATTGTGTAAATATTTTAGGATTATGCCTTTTTTTTAATGAAAGTTACGTGCTAATAAAGAGCTAATTGGACAATTTTATCTATGAATGGAGCTCAGATACGTGGAAGATTAGTCATCGACCTGTCGGGTTGGGAATATTTTGGGAAACAAGAAAAAATCAAATTACAAGCTTTTAAATTATGATGACTTAATTAAAAATTTAGTGATTATACTGTCTAAACTAATACAAAAATGTTATAGGAAATATAATGGAAGCTATCAAAATAATGTCTTTATCTAGTGCTAATGTATTCAGAAAACAAAATCTTAATATTTGAAAGGTGCTAATATTCTGCAGAGTCTGCATGATTTGGGGTTGAGAAAGTTCTTACCGATTGCAATTGGACCACTTGGATGCATACCGAATCAAATATTCAGAGGATTTTTCCGTACAGGAGCGTGCAAGGATGAAGTTAACGCAATGGTTATCTTGTTTAATGATAGATTGAAATTCTTAGTTGATGAACTGAACACACAATACAATGGTTCCTCAATTTTTGTTTATGGCAACACTTTTGCAGCTCTCATGCAGATTATACAAGACCCAATTCCTTATGGTAACA
>JASCZI010030224.1:11486-35787 GCA_036250425.1 Stylosanthes scabra
TGAATTTTTTTGTCCATTATTGTCATAGAGTGATGATGTTTTTCTTTTTTTCATTTATAGGTTTCGTTACGACTAATAGAGCATGCTGTGGCATTGGAAGGTATGGAGGAATGATAAGTTGCTTACCATATTTCATACCATGTAGCAATAGAGACCAACATGTGTTCTGGGATGCCTTTCATCCCTCAGAAGCCGTGGATAGAATTCTTGCTTTAAAGGCATTCAATGGATCAACCTCTTATGTTTACGCAATTAATGTGTCTCAGATGGCAATAATGTTCTAAGCTACCTATATATATATAGGACAAACCATAACTCCATCTGGAATAGAATGGAAATGGATCACATACCTTATTATATTATCAATCATTATGGAACAAATTCAGAGGGTATTATATATTTATTTATTACTGAAAGTATGATCACAATCTTCATTTCTTATGCTTCATAAAATTAACAACCAGTACATTAAAGGTGCATGTCAGATCAGCATAGTTTTGTGTTGCTTTGTAATATTAATTTAATCTCTAAAACTAAATTTATCATATCTAATCAAATCAGTTCATCGTAATCAAATACTTCATGAACCTCTTATCAGTGCAAAACGATAAAGCAGCAATGAATCCTTCACCACCTATACTTAGAGTATAGCTTGCTATCATATGTCAAAGCTGTGCTATTAGATGCTGAGCAGAAGAAGACCCGAACCACACACTGCAAGAATGGTTGAAGCAGACCAAATGCTATTTTAACTGCACTGAAATTAAGCTATGAACAAATGCTGTTAGAGTATGAAATTTGTCACAAAAGGAAAATGACATTTTACCTGTTTTGAAATTAAGCTATGATCAAATGCCATCATATTTCAAGCATTGTTTTGCTATCTTCTTCTAGAGGCTTCGTTTCGGATTTTGCTGCTAATGGAGCAAGTTTTCAGCAGAGTTTTGCGAATGCCATTGTCAAGATGATGGGAAGAATTGGTGTTAAGGTTGGTAACGCTGGAGAGATTAGAAGAAATTACAGGGTTTTCAATAGAGGGTGATTAATTGATGATCAATATTGTTTTTGATAATTTAATGGGTAAATTACTGTTTTGATCTCTAATGTTTGAGTCAAATTATATTGGATGAGAATTTAATGTGTAGATGACGGGTCGTTTCCCTCTCCGTTTTAAAAAGTCAATGTAACGTTAATTCGCCATGCAAGTAAAGTCGAACCATCCCCGAGCAATAATAGAAACGTTCGCGTGATAATGATGAATGTTTAGGGTCCAACTGATTTTTTTGTTACAAGTATGAGAATATTAGAACATAAAATGTCAAATTTTGTAATGTGAAAATTTTAAAAGTAGGAGTGGAATAAATAATCACTTAATAAATAATTATATTAGCTACGAACGTTAATTTTTCCTTCAACTTTTAATGGTGAGACTTGATTGAATCAAATTGAATTTTTTTAACTAAAATAATATGTTTTAAACATTAAAGACTAAAATAAAATTCAATCAAAAGTTAGGAATTAAAATAGCACTTTATCTTAATTTTTTTTTAATTTGGTTGCTTTATTAGGGCAATAACAATAAGTATAATGGTGTAATGTAATTATATTTGGATTTTGATTTTGATTTTGACTTTTGTATTAATGTTTGGAAAACTTAAATTAAAGTTGTCTTGTACGTAATTTGTTTTGAGAACAATTATTATGTCTTTCACTTTTTTTCTCCTCTACTCGAACTTTGTTTATCTTTTTCTTTTTAGGAATTATATAAAACTTTTCAAATTGATGAGCTTTTTAAAATGAAAATGATTTTTTTATATATATATTGTCATTTAATTAAAAATGATTTAAAACTTATTGTCATTTAATTTTAGACCAATTTAGTTAGAGCAACTTTAATGAAGAATTTTTTGAGTATCAATTTAGAATTTCAAAGCAATTAAACTAAGTTGATATAAAACTCTGTATTAGAATTAACCTATAAATTGATATTGGTATGGTAAGCTCAAATCGTATCAGTTCAGTAAACTATCAATTAGATTATGCCATCTATTATGGCTATTTAATGCAGAGTTAAAAAAAAAATATTATTTTCTTAAGGTGCTTGCTCCGGTACGCTTGTTAATTAAGACGTACCGGTACACAAAATTAAATTAACTAGTAACATGCCGACACGTAGGATTGCGTTATTTGTGTTAGCATTTTTTAGAAAAAAAAATTTTAATTAAATATTTATATCATCAGGGCGGAGCTAGACAATTTGTGAGGGGGCCAAAATATTTTTGAGTAAAAAAATTTGAAAACTATCGTGTATTTTTAAATATATATTTATTGGTTTTTTTTGTGTGTCATAATATATATATTGCCTTATGAATTTTTTTAAATATATATTTATTGGTTTTTACTATAATATTATATGTATATTTATTTTTCTAACTAAATTTAATCACGTGATTTATTTTTATATTAAATAAAAAATTATTTTAATGTCAAATAGTACAAAAAATAATATTAAAATAAATTTCTATTTGACATAGAATAAATAACTTAGTTAAACTTAATTGGGCAAATAAATATAGAACTAGAATTATTGTTATTTTTATACATGCAAAAAATATTTATTATACATTTGCATATATAACAATGGAGAAAACATTATACAAGTTATTTTTGCTCTTATAATTATTTAATAAAAATAAAGATTAGTTTTTTTAGAATTAGAAATAAAAAAATTTAATAAGTAAAATTATAAGAAAAATTATCACTAAATAGTTTATGTTCTTATTTTGAATTCCATTTTTTGTTTTATAAAAGAAATAAATTTTATTAATAGATGAAATAATTAGATTATTTAAAATAGGATAACAATATCAAGCATGGAATTTTTTTTTAAAAAAATACATAACAATAATAAAAAATGAAAGAAATTGAGACTAAAATAATACTACTTTTATTTTAAACTATTGATTATAAGTATAAGGAAAAATATAGGTAACCAATATATTTCTAACCAATAAATCATCCAATTAAAAGTAGAATATCCGTAACCACTGTTTATAGAACATTTATGATAAAAGCAATAAAACATCTGAAACCTAAAGCAACTAATAATCAGTTAATTTTTTATATTTTTAGAAACAGAACATTCACAACCTAGAGAAATAGGACATCTAATTTAAATTATTCGCTAATATTGACTGAATTTTTATTGGTTACCTAGCATTGTTGTAAATATAAATATATATAAAATTATTTTTTTAAAGGGGCTAAAATAAAAATTTTGGGAGGGGCCAAATACAAAATTTGGGAGGGGCCAAATAACAATTAACATAATTCTTTTATAATTTTTTTCAAATTTTAGGGGGGCCACTGCCCCTCATGGAGTACGAGCCTCCGCCCCTATAATATCATTGCGTAGTCCAAAATACCTTTATATATTTAAATTAAAAGTTGAATTTATCACTTCAATTCAAATTGTCAAAAAATCATATAATCTTTATTAATTTTATTGATAAAAATACATTTATATATTAAACTCACAAAATTAAAATCACATTATATTAACTAAATAATTACACAATTAAAATAATAAAAATGAGATATAATTAAAAACAATCTCAAAATCCCAAAATCCAATACTCCCAAAAATTCCCAAATCACATAACCTAATTCCCTTTATTCTTCCACAAGCAAAATCAATTAAGGAAGATTTCCTTAATAAAACAAAAAACAAAGCTAAGTTTCAAAATTGTGTTATTTTTAATAGGCTATTAAAGGGTGATGTTATTCATTGTTTTGGATTCGCAATGCTCCATCCATAGGAGGGGAATTTAGAAAGGGCGCAACTCATATGACAATGTGGCTCCAGTAATCATAAACGCATGTTATTGTGGAGCTCAATTAATGTGGCTCCTTAATGAATCTTTGACAGGTTGAAATAGCACGCACTTCATGATTATTAGAGCCAGATACTTATCTCTAGCAACATATGTTTTGCGTATCACTATGCTAAAGCAATACTAACAGAAAGCTTAAGAGCCACGAAAAGAGTAGAACAAGCTTTCTGCAGAAGGAAGCAGAAAGAAGAAATAGTCTTGAAGAAGCAGAAAAAGGAAAACTCGGAACAGAAGAAAAAAAAAAGAACTTTGTATTTTACTGATTGAAAATCACTACATTGAGTTAACTCTACAAACTACAAAGCAAGGAAGCTAGTTATATATAGAAGCAATAATGTAACAGAAAAACAGAATCTGTTACTCAAGAAAGGAAATTATGTTATATAACTAACTTGCCAATATAGCAGAAATAGAACTACTAGTTGATTAAGTCACTATTACATACAACCTAATGCATAAGCTATGTGGTCGGGTCTGGAATTGGCTAAGTACATGATTCTTTCAATTATTCTTCTAGTTTATAATAAAAAATATGTAATAACCCAAAAAAAAAAAAATGTAATTTGCAACTGTGCATTTAAATGCAAACTCAAGTATTGAATATGGACAAATGGTTATATATAGCCTATGCATGATTTGCTAAATTTATTGATAAGCTTAGCTTACTATTATTATTTAGTTCGTATAAAAATGTTTTGGAAGGCTCTATGACAGAAACTGCAGTTAACGGCAGTAGGCGTTAGCCTTGGTGCACCTTGACTGTATTCCAGGGCCATTTGAGATAGAATTGGCACCTGTGTCTATTTTATGTCCACGAAACCGATGGAACATGTCTGTTTCAGAGTCACACGAAGGAAAAGGCCACCTAAATGTGATTTCTGTCTGTTATTCGGATGTTCTGGATTAGATAACCTTCCACTTGTTTGAAATATAAATTTGAATATATGAAAATTTAAATGTTGATACTTATAAATGTTTGCCAATGTGTTTTGATATATTTCGCTTACTGTATTTATTGCAAATTCATTTCGAACAAAAAGCTTAACTTTTTAAATGTCTCTTGTGGGCTATGGATGCTTTGTTTATTCACTGAGTTGCAAAACTCACTCCGTTGTTCTTTCATTGTTTTTCAGATATGAGTCTTGATTCTAATTACATGTTCCCTCAGTCCCATTATGATTCTACTTGTACTGGTGATGTTTTGGGTAAATTCCATGAAACATCCTTGGATATGTTAGAGTGCTCCATACATGAGGCAGGATCCAACTTTTTAGAGTTGGAATAGTTTGTTTGTTTATATTGTTATCTATTCTCTTATTGAATTGAAGGCTTTATAAGATTCGTAGACCATGCCTTTTATATATATATATATATATATATATTTAATTGATAATTGTTGTAATTGAAATGAATTCGTGTTAGATTTTATATCTAGACATATTTTGATACTATCAAGGAAAATTTTGTTGTTTAATTTTTTGAGAAAGATTGTTCCGGGGCTTGCTAGGGATGAATTTCCTATGCGCTAGTCATGGCCGGATTGGGTCGTGACAAATTGGTATCAGAGCCTATGTTGACCTGTGTAGTATGGAGCAAGTGTCCTGTGGTAGGATCACAATTGTATAAATAGAAGCGCACCTGTTTGTACAATTGTGACTCTATCAAAGGCCTATAGGAATGTCAACCTGTTTTTCTTATGTGATTGTCTTGTTACCTGTTTGAAATTTGAAGTTAATTGTTTGTGTACATGAATTTCTTTGAGAAATTTTATCTCTGTCCTAAGTCATTCAAATTCTATGATTGAAATTGACATTTTGGTGTTAACTAAATTGAACACTATATTTCTATATGTGACTTTGATTTTATGGCTTAATTGCTGAAATTGTGATTTGATTATAACGATTACGAAGAAAGTGATTATTAGATTGAATTTGTGTTAAATTGTACTTCGATGTGAGAAGCAATTACTTTGGATATCTTCTCACTGATTCATATTACTTGGTTAGTGGACATTTTAATATTAAACCGGATAGTGATTTTTGGATAATCGTTTGAAAGATGTATAAAGTTAATTGTTGTGGTTGCTGTTATAAAGTAGTTGATAATACGATTGTAACTTGATAAATCTTGGGTTGAGCATTGCTGAAATTAGTAGGTTAATTACTTGCGAAATTTAAAGTGATAAAAACCGAATTAAAAATAGTGGTTGAAGCCTTTTAGTGAGTGGATTAGGACTTGAGAACTTTTCGCTTGCTAATTGAGATTGGAGGTGTGATTGATTATTGATTGTGATGAATTTTAAATTTTTTTTTTTTTTTTTTTGGATAAAAGTGGATGGTATGCTTGAGGTTGACCTGACTGGTTTGGTATTAATTATAAGTCACTATTGCAACTTTTTTTGTGAAAGAATGATTGTTGATTTCTTTTTAGCTTAGAATTAAAGAATTAAGTATGACTATTCTACAAGGATCTAAGGAACCATTAGTATTTGCTTTCAATTTCGATAAAGCGAATTGAGTGGTGGTTATTTTGTCGAGTTCCATTAATAATGGGTATGTGCATGGATTAATTGATACCTTATTTGATTTTGATAAAGGTATAACACATGGTTTGAGGGTGAGAAATAGGATTTCTTGTCCTTGTGTTACTAAGTGGATGCATGTGTTTAGATTATATGGATATGTGTCTTCATCTTGCTAGAAGCTGGTTTTCTGCTACAATTGGTTGTTTGGAAGTGTTTGGTATTGATTGAATGATTGTTGTGACTGTGATAGGTGACTATGAGGTTGAATTGATTTGATTGTGATGCAAAGTGTTGAATATGTAAGTTAGAAATGTTGATTTTAAAGACTTCCAGTTGAATTTAGGAAATCAGCAACCTACTCTATACTAGAGGCGAAATCGATCTAATTATAATATATCGAAACATAAGACTAATGTCAATTGATAGAATATGATAGATAAACTAAATTTTAGCCTTTGGAAGTTGCGGGAAAAAAAATCCAGAATATGTTTTCCATATTATAGTATGTTTGGACATGCAAACTTCCAAGTCTGAAATGATATAGAACTGCGCGCAACCAATTGGAAATGAAAGCCTTTCGTGTCTAGTGTGTCTTGTACAAATTTCAGTCGGATTGAAGCTCTATGAGTGAGATATGCAACCTGGAAGAAGCTATGATCACTGGTTTTTAAAATAGAATTCCGCATAAATAGAACAAACTTCCAATATATATAACTCTCTTCTCAGGATTGATCTCAATCTTAAATTAATTGTAAATAGAACATGAGTGTCGTTGTTATGACTACTTTTGGAATTGATATGATTTGTAGATTAATTTTTTGTTTGTGCATTGATAATTTTGTTTGAGTATACATATAACATCGATGCCTTTAATATTTGTATGTGATTAAAGCTTCATAAGCATGCTAAAATGAACAATAAGATTTATGTTTTGCTAGGTAATACATTGAAGTCAATTTAGTTCTGCATGTATTTGCTATGAATACTAAAAGCTATTATAATTGATCTTATTTTATGTTAGTTACAAGTACCTCAAATTTTAGCCTTATTATTATTATATATGTGGGTTTATTTGAAACCAGCTGACTGTATTGTACAAGAATAACTAGAATGAGTTAAATATACATGCAAATTTTGGCATAAGGAATAGTAAATGGTATTTTTATACACCTGTAGATGACACATGGTACTACATCATTGATTGTTCAATTTTTATGGTGTTGATGTTGGCTGGTATATTTATTATCAAAGGTCATGATAGTAAGTATTTTAAGAGACCTTATCAAACAATTATGTATAAGAGACATGCAGCATGCCTTTTTGTGTAATAATTTTTTTTTTTATTATTATTCAAGTGTCTATCCTAGAAGGTATCGTCAAATAATCAATTTGTTGTTTTGCCTTTTCCTGTGTTATTGCCTCACTCTTGTAAGTTGTGGTTTCGACTTGTCACTGCAGTCGATATTTGATGTTGTTGCTACTGTTTTATTCAACTTTAATTACATCAATAATTTAGTATATGAATATTATAGACTTCAGGCCTCCTACTATCTCACTCGATTTTAAAAGATTGTGAATTTTTTTTTTTTATTTCTGAAATTATAACAAATGATAACTTATAATTTGGTATTTATTGAGTTATCTAGATTATCCTTACTAATATTGTAATAAGTTTTGATGTTAGAAAGTGTTTAAATAAATATCAGAAGGATATTTGATAAGAAAGTTTTTATGATTTTTCTTTTGTGACTTGAAAGTTTTTCTGATTTGAGTCTTATTTGTTAGCTATTTAAATTAAATTTAGCTTTAAAAGAAAAAAAACTAAAAGGAATACCTGTCGCTATGTGATCATTTTGGATTTGGATTAAAATACTATCATCATTAGTAGGAAAGCCTATAATAAGTTTTAGAACTCGGAGTATTGTCAATGAAGTGATTCTCGTATGCAGTGCTAGTATAATCAGTAGGAACCACTTCTAAATTTTGATGCACTATGATAGTTGCCCATAATTCATGTCATGATGTCTATTCATAGCCTTATTTCTGTTTAATGTTAGTGTGCACTGTAAAATTGTGGCAATGTTGCTTTCAGCTTTCTTCCTATATCTCCAAATTTTAATTCATGATTTCAGGGTCTTATTATTGTAGGAGACGTATGTGTGACTGGTTACTGTGACTGGTAGTAACGAATGATATTCAAAAAGGTAGTTGGTTTGAAATTCGGTCCCCGAATTTCAAGGAGAGAAGAATGTAATAACCCAAAAAAAAATAATAATAATAGAAGAAGGGGACCCACTCTATCTAATATTTAATTTGTTTCTTTTTATACCCTAATACTAATCACATACTCACCGACATAGATAGAAGTAAAATAAAAAAAAAAAGAAAGAAAAGGGGGAACAACAGAGAGAGGAATGAGAGGGAGGAAAAGAAAGAAAAATCAAAGAGGGAAGATGAGGTGACGGTGGAGGAAGCCACTAACGCCCCCGCCGCCACCATGATACACGAAGAGATGGAGAAGGTTGAGATAGAGAGATAGAAATGGGGAGAGAGAGCGAGGTGAGAGAAACAGAGAAGGAAACTAAGGACGGTGGTACCGGCGAGTTCAGTTGCTGCTGTCGACGAAGGCGAGAGGGAGGGAAGCCGTTGCTACTGGCACTGGTTTTCCAGAGAAAGAAGGGTCTGGTTCTAGAGAGAGAGAGAGGGGCTTTCTCCAAGAGTAAGAGAAGAAGGGGAAGGAGTTGATGGTGATGATGGAGGTCGTCACCGCCACAGTTGCTCTTGCCGTCATTGACCCTGTTTATCAGAAACCACTCTGTCAAATTGTTCTTTGGTCCTCTGGGATCAAAGTTGTGAGTAAACTTTGTATCTGTGCTTCTTTTCTGGTACCTTATAAATTTTATGATTATTAAAATTAGTTTGAAATCAATTACTTGAATACTTATCCCCTAATGACTAGAATGATTGTTAGCATGATATTTAATATTGCTATTTTAGTATTGAAATTCCACAAGAGACATGATAATTTGCAATGATATTAATTATATTGATAATTGAAATATTTAATTACGATTAAATACTTTCTTTGAATCTGTGCTTTTGATGTATAGTTAGTATTGAAATTGAATGATCTGATTTATGCTGTTGGAGTATGAAGTACTGACTGAATTTTATATATGAAGGATTGAAATATTGTTGAGTCTCATCTTTTGCAACTGTGCATTTAAATGCAAACTCTAAGTATTGAATATGGACAAATGGTTATATATAGCTTATGCCTGATTTGCTAAATTTATTGATAAGCTTAGCTTACTATTATTATTTAGTTCGTATAAAAATGTTTTGGAAGTTTCTATGACAGAAACTGCAGCTAACGGCAGTAGGCGTTAGCCTTGGTGCACCTTGACTGTATTCCAGGGCAATTTGAGATAGAATTGACACCTGTGTCTGTTTCATGTCCGCGAAACCGGTGGAACATGTCCATTTCAGAGTCACACGAAGGAAAAGGCCACCTAAGTGTGATTTTTGTCTGTTATTCGGATGTTCTGGATTAGATAACTTTTCGCTTGTTTGAAATATAAATTTGAATATATGAAAATTTAAATGTTGATACCTATAAATGTTTGCCAATGTGTTTTGATATATTTCGCTTGCTGTATTTATTGCAAATTCATTTCGAACAAAAAGCTTAACTTTTTAAATGTCTCTTGTGGGTTATGGATGCTTTGTTTACTCACTGAGTTGCAAAACCCACTCCGTTGTTCTTTCATTGTTTTCAGATATGAGTCTTGATTCTAATTACATCACTACAAGAATTTACCCCCTAAGGCAATCCTTTTTTTAGGCAACGCTTTTAAAATGTAGCCTATTCTAGAATAGGGGTCGCTTTTGCTAGTGTGCCCATGATTCAGGAGATTAGGCATCACTTTTTGTGGCATCAATTTGAAAACGTTGCCTAAAGTAGCAAGGGGATCAATTATAAAGCGATCCCATAGGTTATCACTACGGGAACACTTTTCCTAATCTATGGGAACGCTTTTTAAGGGCAGCTGAAGTTTTCAGCACTGGAACGCGTTAGAAGCGTTGCTAGGGTGAAGGAGCCAATTAAAATAAGAAACTTTTGATACCCGGCTTACTACATACTTAGCATTTTGACACTTAGGAAGTTTTTAACTTTGAAGCACTAGTAGAGTACTAGCTAATACTCTTACTACATTCTCTTTAAAAAAAAAAACAACCCAACCCTTTTTTTTTCTTTCTTCGAAACCCAACCCTTTCTTCTTTCTCAACCTAACGGATCGCAACCCACCACCACCCTCTTGCCCGTCACCCTACGACACCATCCCGCTGCAGCACCGCACCTCATCCGGTCCACATCTCATCCCATCGTCGTCGCCGCAGCAGCAGAGCCGCCGTAGCCTTGTTGCGTCAGAAGTGTGAACATTGTCGGCGCCATCGTAGCACTGCATCGAAGTCCTTGGTCGCCGTCTTGAAGGTAGAAGAAGTCTCAGCTGTTGTCGTCTCAGCGCCGTGACCCAGCCACTCCACATCTCATCCCGTCGCCGTCACCTCAGAAGCCTCAGCAGCGCCATCGTATCCTAGTCCTCGGTCACCATCTTCAAGCTCGAAGAAGTCTTCAAGCCGTCGTGTTTGTTTTCCATCTCCGTCTTTAAGCCTTCGTCTTAGCCGTCCATGGTTTTCAGGTTTGTTCTCCAGCTCTGTCTTTACTTGGCTATGATTTAGGGTTTCTAATTTTCTAGTTTTAGTTTTGTGCTGCTGTTATTTCTAAATTTTAGGGTTTCTAATTTTGTAATTTTAGGGTAGCTGTATCATTTAATTTCATTTAGTTTGTAGTGGAAAAATTGTTTGAGCTTAATTGATTTTTAATCACAAGATAGAAAGAAAACTGCATTGTTCATCAATAGATATTTTTTTTCTATGACGTGCGGTTGAAAGCCATTTATCTAATTTAGCTATTTAATTTGTTAAAGGGAAACCCTTGCTTGTTCCTGGGTTGCTGAACCTCAAAAACAATTGTTCCCTCAATGTTATTCTGCAGGTAAAGTCCTGTTCTTGGTTGTGTTCTTGGAATGAGTGGTAAAGAAAAATGTCCTTGATGCAAATGTTGTATTTGTTCTTCCATGAATTTGAGTTGATTAGTTGAATTTGTTGCAGGCTCTTGCTAGTTGTTTTTTCTTTTAGAGTTTACTTGATAGGGTGATTACAGAATGTAGGACTCAGGACTTGGATGAAAGCATGCCTTTTGCACTTTCTTTGGCTTCTTTATTACAAGGTAGCACCTTTTCAGCCCATTGCATTTCATTTTGTAGATGTCTGGTGAAGTTTTTTTCTTTCTTCATTTCATTTTGCCAAGGTAGATATTTTATACTTTGATTTTTGCATCAGAAACCATTATATAAGTCATCCAATTTACATATTTGCAGAGCTTGGTTCTTTTTCTGAACAAAAGGTTACAATTAGTCCATGAAAGGTGATGATTACCATGGCTCATTACATTTCAAACTTTAATTTGACAAACCAGCAGGTAGAATTTTGATACTTTACTTATGGAATGACTAAATGATGCTTTAGGTTTCGGTATGATTTATTTTTAGTTCTATATCTTGTAGGATTCCACCGAAGCATTTCTACATCTATTGTGCTCTTTAGATTTTAGAAATAAAAATTGAGGCTCTCTCAACAAATGAGGCCTAAAGCATATGCTTCTCCATGTATTGCTGGTAGAATTATTGTTAGCTTGTCTGTCACACATAGTTAACATCAATCAATTGGTCAATGAAATTCTCAAAAAGATAATAATAAGTCTGTAAAACTAATTAATTCATGTATAGAGTGCCTCACTATAAGCCATGCCAGAGTCTTGGCCAGCAAAAATAAAAATGAGCATTGAAAAGAACTCAGTAAATGCTGCTCTGATTGCGGCTGGACTGCTAGCCTCCCTTGGTGATCCAATTGCAATTCTATACACTGCCATTATTACACACACAATGCAAACTTGTTCACTTTTTAATTAACTTTTTTTCTATTTTATTTTCAATTTTAGTTTAGTTTGGATGAGAGTGAGCATAAACTGTTTATGAGATCTAAATTACTTTGGTGTATAAATAACAAAATTAACGGCTAAGGAAACAGTCTAAATGTTTCCCGGTAAGAGTGTGATCTCTTCATGCATGCATTTGGTCATAGTTTTGCCACATTTGTGGCTCACATTTCATATATGCATGTAATTCATAATCATATAATATGTTATATGTAGCTGTTTAATTTGCTTGTAATTGTATAATTAAGCCTTCGGTCCATTTTTGTTTCATATTCACATAAATACATAATTAATGGTTTCTTGGAATCTAAAATTTTTGTTCTACTAATCACTAATAATGCTTTCTTACTTTCTTTTTTGATTAACTCTTTTATCATTGACCTTAATTTTTCTTTTTCACTAACATGCAATGCAGAAGTGGCTTATGAAACTGCAAATGCTGCAATAGCTAGTCATTAATCTCAGCTACATTTTCCATCATCAAGCAATCTCTGGTATACTCCCTGAGTCCTTGATTCTTCTTGGTATCATCTTTTTCTTTTTCTTTTTAATCATTCATGTATTTTTTTTATTTGGAATTTTTAGATCTATAAATATAATCATTTATGTGAGTTCATTTTTTGGCATTATTGATTCAATGATATATATAATATGAGAGTTAGAGAGCTTTTATGACTAAAAATTTTGTTGTTGAATTCTATTGTCTTTCAAAGAATTTGTATAAATAGACTATGAATAATTCATGCTTTGAGTTCCCGAAAAAAAAAAAAACTATGTTTTTGCATAGCAATTAGCTAATACATATTCGTTTTTCTGTGAATTAAGTTTTTGTAATAAGTGAGTGAGCTTTCAAGTGACAAGGAGAGTGCACAAGAGTATGCTGCCACTGGAATTGGTTTGTTAGCTGGTTCCTCCATCTTACTTCTCACTCGTGTGGGGCACTTGTGTCATTCTTGGGAAACAAAAGTTGAACTATGACGTGGAAAGAAGGTTAAAATATTCATTTAATTTACTGGTAACTTCTTGGTTCTTTTCATAGTTTTCTTCATTTTATAAGCTTTGATATTTGTATTGGAAATTTGGAATAGAAACTATAGAGATGATATAATAACATAGGTGAGTCAAGTCTTGCATTTCTTCTCTTTGAAGTTACATACGTAATAGAATGGTCCCAAAGTCCCACTAGTATGTTACATGCTAATATATACCTAATAAGGTTTAACTAATGGGAACACTCTCATCAAGATTCTAAAAATGTCTCTAGCTAAAGATGTTTTTTCTTAATTCAATAGATAGAGTTATAATTTAGAGAAATTGTTTTTAAGATGTGTTCTTTGTATACTTAAAATTGTTAATATTCATACTAATTTTCTGTTGACAATTTACAATTTACTAAATTAAATTAATTTATTATTGATAATATTTTAATACTTATTTTTCTTTTTACAGGAGATGTATATGAAAAATAAAGAAGTTAAAGCAAATTGTAGGCATTTATATTTGAAAATTTGGCAAATTATAGGAGAGTCACGGAGCAGTATGACTGCCAAAGCATTTATTTATATAGGTATAGAATAATTTTGTTTAAGGATAATTGTTATTATTTAAAGAATATTTGTATTATTAAATATATATAATTTAAAGTATGACTGCCAAGGCATTTTATAATATTAGATTAATTTTATTAAAATATATAATTATATAATATAATTATATTATTAAATACAGATTTTAGAAAATAATATATATATATATATATATATATGTATGTATATATATATATATATAATTTTTTTTAAAAAAAAGTGAGAGAATAGACAACGCTTATAAAGAGTAGCTTTAGGTATATATAGTGGCTTTAGGCAAGAGCGATCAAAAGCGTTGCCTTTGGTGGCCAGAGCATCGCTTCAGAAGTGATGTCTATTCTTCTCAAAAGCGCACCCTTAGCTACCCAAAAGCGTTGCCTTTGAGAAAAGGCCTTTGAGAAAAGGCAACGCTAGCATAGGCAACAACCTCATAAGCGACCCCTTAGCCCAAAAAGCGTTGCCTTAGTCTATGGTATCATTTTTTCAGACTTTTGGCATCACTTTTCAATGGTTGTCTTATGGGGTAAATTCTTGTAGCGCATGTTCCCTCAGTCCCATTATGGTTCTACTTGTGCTGGTGATGTTTTGGGTAAATTCCTTGAAACATCCTTGGATATGTTAGAGTGCTCCATACATAGCAGGCAGGATCCGACTTTTTAGAGTTGGAATAGTTTGTTTGTTTATATTATTATCTATTCTCTTATTGAATTGAAGGCTTTATAAGATTCGTAGACCATGCCTTTTATATATATAGTTAATTGATAATTGTTGTAATTGAAATGAATTCGTGTTAGATTTGATATCTAGACATATTTTGATACTATCAAGGAAAATTTTGTTGTTTAATTTTTTGAGAAAGATTGCTCCGGGGCTTGTTAGGGATGAATTTCCTATGCGCCAGTCATGGCCGGATTGGGTTGTGACAAAATAAGACCAAGAACCTAAGTCCTAATCATTCTTAGAAATACGATATTCCATTCACCACCGAAGCACAGAAAAACACGTGAAATGCTTCGTAAAATATGAGCCTATTGTTGTAATATAAGTTGTAACGACTAACGAGTTCCAAGGCGAAAAGGTTGCTAATACCGTGCTTAAGAAGGGGCTCTTTCTTCTGCTTAAGTTAATTAATCGGTGGATCATATATACCTTAAAAAATTTTCCGTATTCATATAATTAATAACGTAATATGCATGTTCTAAGACATTATACAACTTGCAATTTGCACGGGAACTTTTGTTCCTTGTCCTATTTTCAATCTATTTGATTTATCTATGAAGCCACCAAAAGGTTGCAGATATCATGGCTAGTAATAAGGGACTCTTTTTATGTTCAAGTTAATTAGTCAGATGGATTCTATATACCTTGAAAAAATATCAAGGTTCGCATAATTAATAACGTAATATGCATGTTCTAAGACATTGTACAACATGCAATTTGCACTTGAACTTTTGTTCCTTGTCCTATTTTTAATCTATTTATCCATGAAGCCAAAAGGTTGCATATACCATGGGTAAGAATAGGCTCTTTCTTCTACTTGAGTTAATTAGTCATGAGGATCATATATACCTTAAAAAAATCTTCCATATTCACATAGTTAATAACGTAATATGCATGTTCTAAGATATTCTACAACCTACAATTTGCACATGAATTTTTTGTTCTATATCCTATTTTTCAATATCTGTAAAGCCAAAAAGTTGCAGATACCATGGCTAGTAAAGGGCTTTCTTCCGTTTAAGTACACAACAATACTAGGTAACCAATAAAAATTCAACTAATGTCAACAAATAATTTAAATTGGATGTTCTATTTTTTTATGTTTCGGATGTTCTGTTTCGAGGTTTCGGATGTTCTGTTTCTGAAAAAAATATAAAGTTGACAGATTGTTGCTTTAGGTTTCGGATATTCTACGGCTTCCATTATGGATATTCTATAAACATTGGTTACGGATGTTTTATTTTTTATTGACTGATTTGTTGGTTAAAAAATTATTGGTTACCTATACTTTCCCTTAAGCTAATTAGTTAGGTGGATCACATATAAATTGAAAATCTTCCGTATTCACGTAATTAATAATGTAATATGCATGTTCGAAGACATTGTACAACCTGCAATTTGTACGTGAGCTTTTTGTTACATTTCCTATTTTTCAATTTGTCTGATTTATCTGTGAAGCCAAAAAGTTTCAGATACCATGGCTAAGAAGGGCCGCTTTCTTCTACTTAAGTTAATTAGTCAGGTGGATCATATATACCTTAAAAAAATCTTCCGTATTCACATAGTTAATAACGTAATATGCATATTCTAAGACATTATACAACCTGAAATTTGCACGTGAAATTTTTGTTCCATGTCTATTTTTTAATCTATCAATTTATCTGTGAATTAAAAAGGTTGCAGATATCATGGCTATGAAGGGGCTCTTTCTTCTGCATAAGTCAATTAGCCCTTTAGGCTTTGTTCTATTCTTTATTTTTTTATTTGGTCACCAAATCCATCGATTTATCTAAATATTTTTATTATTAGGGTATTTAATTGTTTTAAATATAATAACAGTTTAATTTTGATGGGTAATCTATTTTATATATATAAAAGTTGATACACATCTATGTCACAATTAAATATTAACGAACAATGCTACGGAACCAACATCAGGGAGCCAATAAGTTCAATTAGAAGTTATTATCAAAATTGACCGAAGTTATCATCCGAAACATATTACAATTATCATCCAAAACCTTAAACCTTCACCAACACAATGATCATCCGAAATATATTCAAATTATCATCCAAAACAGAATACAATTATCATCTCACATCACCACCACTACCACCGCCTAACCCTAACCTCACCACCAACATTACCATCAGACAGAAACGAAGAAGAAGTTTCGTCTAACCGTAACCTCACCCTAACCTCACCACCACCATCACCATTACCATCGGACATAAACGATGACAAAGAACAAGAAGAAACCAGATAGATGCGATAGAGGGGAACGCAGCGGCAAAGGAGTGGAAAAGAGAACGCAGCGACTACGACGGTTGATGTCGGCACTGGGTAGAGAAGACAAAGACGCGATAATAGCAGTTAGAAGTGCGAGGGTGCTGAGGAAGGCGAGGAACGCTGCTGGAGGCATGGTGGTGGGTGGTGCGGTGGTGGTGACTTTGGCACAGAGAAGGGAATGGTGAGCAGAGGCGGTGTGCAGTGGTTAAGGCGTGAAGAAGAAAGAGAGAACGTGGTGGTTTTCGGAGAAAAGGAGAAGTGGGCTTCGTTGGCGCTAATGGAGGTTGCTGATAACTCTCCAATAAGAGTTATTTTTGTTTATCTTTTATGCAAAATAATAGTTTCTTATTAATAAAAATAAGTAAAAATGTTTAGTTTTACTTATTATTACTTCTAGTAAATCTAATAATATAAATAATTGATGATATTTGTGTAATTTTCAGATTCTATTTGAAGCAAAATCAATTAAGGAAGCTGAAATTCAAATGACAATTCATCAAATGCAACTTGATGGACTAAAAACAACCAAATGCACATGGTTTTATCAAATTCCAGCTGCAAATGTCATTAAAAGTCTTCCAATCAAGTTGTCAAAGGAAAATTTCAACTTAAACATGCAGAAAATAAAAATTTTCAGCAGCAACAAATCTCATTTTATGTCAATTTCATGTATGTTAGATGTAGAAAATGATGCATTCCTTACTCTATAAAAGGAATGCTCATTTAGAGCTGAAAAAAGATCTAATCTAATCATATATTCCATCTAAATAAAATCTTATAATCTCATACATAAAACAGAAATACATTTAGAATAGTGTTAGTTAGAGAAGATTAGAGTTTGGAAACAAGTCAACCTCAATCTTCAATAATGTACGCTTTTCTCTCAACCTTTAATTCTATTTTCTGTTTTTATGTTGTTATGAGCTAAATATCTTAGTTAGGACAATGATGTAGCCTATTATGTGAAATGGATAATTATTGATCATTGTCATTCAACTATATTTGTTATGAATCATATGTGTTTATAATCAAACTTAATGCTTTTAGATGCTTGATCACCATTTAAATGATTTGATGATTTACAACGCACTTGAGAAAGAAGTTGTAAATGATGCTTCTAATTATAAATACCATAAATTGAGCGAAAACTAGAGATAGACAAACGTGATTTATGTGGTTGCTACACAAGTTTCACAAAACTTAATCATTTACTCACATAAGTTGTAGCTAAGAGATTAGTACATCTATATGAGTTTAAGAGAGTTCTTTTGCCTTGAGAAAGGCTAGAAACTAAATTAGAAAACTTTACCAATTTGATATCATAACAAGAAAGTTAAATGGCATAATCATAAATATTCAATTCCATAATGTGGTGAAATCTATTGTCCTAACATTTATTTTACTTACTTCAATATTGAAATCTGAATTTCTCCCACTTTCATTCTAATAGCTTTTGATTATCCAAATGGAAGTCTAATTTAGTTAATTTCAGTACTTGACAATTTTTCGTACGAACAATACTCTGCTCTATCACTTTATTACTTAAACGACTATTGCACTTGTTAAAAAGTGTGTGCGTTTAGCCCACGTCAGTTGCTGGCGAAGCCAAGAGGCAACATGTTTGGAGTGGGTAGAGAGAAGAAATTAGATCTAGGATTTTGTTTGTTACCATTGGGCCCCTATTGTATTTGCTGCAAAAACTTTTCCTATATTAACATCTTATCTACCACTCTATTATCACCTAAGCATCTTCTCGTATTTGTAATTTTTATAAATATTTAAATTTTTTAAAATAAATTTTCTCTTCATTCAATAACATTCACTACCACTAATATTATATTCTAATTAATATTAATAATACATTCATAATCTACACTAACATCATTTTTTAATTAATAACATCTATTCATATCATATAAAGGTTAATACAAAAAATTTAAAATTAACATATACCACATAGATGATAATGAGTATATAGTATATTGTCTTTTTTTTTAATTTATACCATGTTAGCAATAGATAATAATTTTATAATTTAGATTTTTACAATATAAAAAATAATAAATTTTAACAAAATAATTATTAAATACTTTAATCAATCTTAACATCTATAAAAGGATATGGTAATAATAATTTTTTGTTACAAATATTTATTATATATATTATTTAATCTATTTAAGCATGTTTAGTAACTATCGTTTGTTTGCTATTATTTTTTCGTTGTCCATAATCTGTCAAATGAATTGCTCAAAATATTTTTAAATACGATCAACTTCTTCTTTTGTATATATTCTAATCCACCATCATTTATAAAATAAAGTTCATTTATAATCTTTTGCTATATTTTTTATTTTCCTTATTAATATATTTTTTAAATTATCTTAAAACACGGACCACTAAAAAAATCTTAAAATTTTATACTATAACAAGCATAATTCTCAAAAAAATATCACTAAACAAATATATAATTTGATTCTTAAATAATATAGCAATTTTAAATTCATAACATATAGTATAATTAATTCAACTTTCCGCGCGGATCTAAGTCTAGTTAGTTAGAATAAATCTTAATATTCTACTCTTCTAAATGGAAAATTAATTATTCTGCGCGGGGCTAAGTCTAGCTAGTTAGAATAAATCTTAATATTCTACTCTTCTAAATGGAAAATTAATTAACCAATAGCTTTCTAAAAGCAATCTTCACCACAATCACACTTGAGCAACTAAAAAGTGGTAAGGATTGTATACTTGTATGAGGAAGAAAAATTTTTATGTATTTTTCTTCTTTTAACTTTTGTGTTATATTCATACAATGTGAAAAATAATAATATGCATGAATGAAGTGAACATGTCTTTTATAATATTTTGTGTTATAAACCAACATCTATCTATATGGTTTTGTTAATAATTTTTAGTATTGCTTGATGGTGGGATTAAATTAATACGATTTTAAAATATTAGGACATAAAACAGACATTCTAAACGTTAGGAACATCTTTAGAATTTACCTCAAACGTTAAAGACAAAAGGGTCACCTACCAATTATTTACTCGTACTTTTCGATATTCTCATAGTTAATAACTCAATACGTATGTTCTATGACATTGTACAATCTACAATTTACATGTGAACTTTTTATTCTCTATCCTGTTTTTAATCCATCAATTTATCAGTAAAGCCAAAGGTGCAGATACCATGGCTAAGAATGGGTTTTTTCTTCTCCTTAAGTTAATTAGTCAAGTGAATCACACCTTAAAAAAATCTTCAACAAACTGTTTCATTCTGAAGTTTCTATTCTAACTTAGAGTACACATCACATACGTTTCATGCTGAGGACAGAGTTTTTGCAGTGTGAATGCAACAACTCAATATAAAGATAACGTGATAATGACAAAAAAAAAATAACTAATATATGCAGAAAAATGAAAAAGAAAAAAGAGAATAAATTTGAAAAACACAAGAAATACTTCTTTATTTCCCTTAAGTAGCACAAGTTTCAATTTAGTTTTTTTAGAGTATCAAGAAAAATCAAAAGAGCTGAAGAAATAGTCTCGTCATTGCGTTTTGGAGGACGTACCCAGAAATATTTTACAATGGGGCAAAAAAAAAATATATTATATCAGATTTTCTGCGGTGAATTTTAAAAACTTCTTTTTACTTGAATAAACTAATAAAGTGACTTCAGAGAAGATAGCTTCTTTTAAAATATTTCTCCATTGTTTTCTCTAAAAATAAAAAAAGTTCTAACTTAATATAATCTTTTTATAATGATTATCAACTACTAATTCTAACATAACAAATCAACAAATAACAAATTAACAATGAAGATTGTAAAATAAAAACAAAAAACAACAACAACGAAGGCAATAAAAACATGTATTAAAATAAAAAACTAAATCTAAAACACTCATATATTATATATGAATATATTATATATGATATATCAGTATCACAATTCGTCAATTAACAAGCATGAGATAATGGTTTGATTCATATAATTATCATCAGTGGAAATTAAAAAAATGTCGTGATGAACCTACAGTAATAACAAAAGGAAGGTAATTAAAATAATAAGAACTAAAAAACTGAAAATAAAATACATAGAATAATAAAGAAAAATAAAAAATAAAATTAATACTTGAATTATTAGTGAATACTTGTATTAAAATTTTTAATCAAAAATGAAAAAAACAATGAAACATGAAAGTATGAACTATAGAGAAGGTGAAGAACCAAAAAAAAAAAAAAGAAGGTGAAAGAATAAAATTGAAAAATAATTATTGAAGAGTATCAAAAGAATATTAGAAAAATTAAAGAGAGTTATTGAGTATCATATATTGATCAATAAAATTGTAGAAGTGAAATCAAAGAATAAAAGAATTTAATCTTACTATTTATTGAGTTTGATTTTGATAAAAAATAATTTGAAAAAATATAATAATAAAAAAATTTAAAATAAGATTACAAAGTGATAGAAAGGAATAGGAAAACAAAAAATTTGTGGGGGCAATTAATTTTTTTAATGGGAGCATTTTATTATATATATTATTAAATTTTTTATTTTTTGTTTGTAAAAATTGAATACAAATTGGGGGCAAATGCCCCCCTAGTATTATGAGTAGGTCCGTACCAATGGATTCTGCTTTTGATTCTTAATTATGTCAGCAAACTATGTGTACACTATGCCGCAATTTTCAGCTATGTTTGTATTTGGAGATTCATTAGTGGATAACGGAAACAACAATTACCTGGCCTCCTCTTTTGCAAAAGCCAATTTTGTGCCTTATGGCAACCGGGAGATTTTCAAATGGAAAAATGCTTGTAGATCTACTAGGTATATAACATGCTTCCCGGATTACTAAAATCATAGAGTATCTTTGAACTGATAAAGCAATTTTATAGGTGAATTCCTTGGCCATCCTTATCTCCCATCTTTTGCAGCTACTCAGATACAAGACAAGAACATTACCTGGGGAGTAAACTATGCTTCAGCTGCAACTGGGATACTCGATGAGATAGGGAGACATCTGGTAACCTCTGTGCTAACTAGTTTTCTTATTTTCGAAAAATGTTATGTTGCACGCTGAATGAATCATTTACTTGTGAAAAGATAATAAGAAAAGAAAACAATAGCATCTAAATTTCCATAGCTATCTAAACACATTTTTTTTCTCCCCGTCACCCCTCATCATGTGTCAATGTAAAAGTTTCATATGAGAGTGTATATTCTGCGTCACGTAACTAACGGATTAAACTACACAGGGATCGACAACGCATTACCTTCAACGAGCAGGTGCAGAATTTTCAAACAACCGTAGACTAGCTGAAGGCAACAATGGATGACATGAATTTGAGTCAGTATTTTGGGAAGTTGTTGGCAAATGGCAATAGTGAATCATGGAAGCAATGACTATATAAACAACTATCTCTTGCTAGGATTATATTCATCGAACTTTCTCTACGACATAACAACATATGCTGATATGCTCATAAAACAATACAACTCTGATAAATTTTATAGTGCATATTCTTGTAAGAAAAATGTGCAATTAGTTTGCTAGTTCTTATAATTTTGGTCAAATTTTCAATTAAATTCCTTTATTTTTACGAGTATTTTTAAAAAAATATATTCAAGTAAGTTCTTATTAATCATTTTATTAGAAAAGTATAAAATATTATTGGAATATTCATTTTTATATTGATATAGAGTAAATTGTGTATGTAAATATTTTAGAAGCGAATATTTTAGGGTTATGTCCTTTTATTTTTTATGAAAGTTAAGTACTAATAAGGAGCTAAATTGAAATTAGGGCCTATTATCAATCTATGTTGAATTGCAAAAGGGTACAATTATATTTAGTGGGGTGGGTTGATATAACTATAGTGATAAAGATGGTTATAAAAAATTAGACTTGGTCAATACAAATTAATTAATAAGATGTAGCCACCTCACAAAAGATGAGTTATCTCTACTTTAGAAGAAGCACAGTAGCATTCATCTTTTTAAATTATAATAAATTAATTAAAAATTTAGTGAAATTATATTGTTTATACTTAAAAAAAACGTTATAGGAAATATAATCGAAGCTATCAAAATATTGTCCGCCAATGTATTAAGAAAACAAAATCTTAACATTTGAAAGATGCTAATATTCTGCAGAGTCTGTATGATTTTGGATTGAGAAAGTTCTTACTGGCTGCAATTGGACCACTTGGATGCATACCGAATCAAATATCCAGAGGCCTTTTTCCTACAGGAACGTACAAGGATGAAGTTAACACAATGATTATATTGTTTAATGATAGATTGAAATCCTTGGTTGATGAACTGAACACACAATACAATGGTTCCTCAATTTTTGTTTATGGCAACACTTTGCAGCTCTCATGCAGATTATACAAGACCTAATTGCTTATGGTAACATATTAGAGAATTAGCTCTCTCTCTTCGACACTACTAATCCAAAATGGAAAATCAAATCAGTAAAAAACCAGTTAAAAATCCTATTAACAGGTTGAACTGATCCAATTTGTGGTTGACCAATTTAAAATAAAATTAAAAAACAATTTTGGTTGTATACATAAATATTATTTTATTGTATCGAATTCAACGTGGGTTGGACATTGACACCTCTAGTCTACCCGTTTGATTATCGGTTTAGTTTTTATGATTTTTTTTGTCCATTATTGTCATAGCATGATGATTTTTTTTTGTAAAGTACTGTTTTGGTCCCTAACGTTTGGTTCGTTATCTAAGTATTGTAAATAATTAAATAGGGATGAAAATTGGGATTGGGACTTACTGATGAAAATTGAAATATTTTGGGACTAAAATAAGACGTTTTAAACGTTAGGGACTAAAGTAAAAAATGACCTAAACGTTAAAGACTAAATCAGTACATTATATATATATTTTTTTTCATTTACAGGTTTCGTTACGACTAATAGAGCATGCTGCGGCATTGGAAGGTATGGAGGAATGATAAGTTGCTTACCATATTTCATACCATGTAGCAATAGAGACCAACATGTGTTCTGGGATGCCTTTCATCCCTCAGAAGCCGTGGATAGAATTCTTGCTTTAAAGGCATTCAATGGATCAACCTCTTATGTTTACCCAATTAATGTGTCTCACATGGCAATAATGTTCTAAGCTACCTATATATATATATATAGTGTGACAAACCGTAACTCCATTTGGAATATAGAATGGAAATGGATCACATA
>JASCZI010030224.1:35797-57552 GCA_036250425.1 Stylosanthes scabra
CTTATATTATCAATCATTATCGAACAAATTCAGAGGTTATTCTTTATTTATTACTGATAGTATGATCACAATCTTCATTTCTTATGCTTCATAATGAACGATAGACTAAATTAACAACCAATACATTAAAGGTGCATGTGGGATCAGCATAATTTCGTGATGTTATTGCAGTTGAGTCTCTCCTCTCCATTAACCATGGCAGAATCATTCCTATTCAGTGTGGCACAATCACTGATAGGAAAGCTCGCTTCTCCTGCATATGAAGCTGCCCTATTCAACTCATTGGTGTGTACGATGACTTGCAAGACTTCAAACACACTCTCTCATATGTCAAAGCTGTGCTGTTAGATGTTAAGCAGAAGCAAGACCAGAACCACTCACTGCAAGAATGGGGAGGAATCATCATCATCGTTGATGTGTGAATCATCAAAATTCAATTGAAGTTCTACTAATTAAAGATTGACCAGCATGCAGGAGCTTGCTTTGGATAGTTCTACTAAAGATTTTGTGGCTAGTTTTGCTGCAAATGGTGATGAGTTTCAAAAGAGTTTTGCAGATGCAATGGTAAATATGGGAAGATTGAGGTTTTGGTCGGGAATGAAGGAGAGATTCACAAAAATTGTAGGGCCTTTAATTAAATGATAACTCTTCAATAAGAGTTATTTTTACTCATAATTTTACTAAATAATTATTTTAACTTTGAATAAATTTTCACAAAATAGAAAGAAATAAATAGTGATAATCATCGTAATCATTACTTTTTTAATCTCATAAAAAATAAAGAGTAATGTTATTTGAATAAGTGGTTTTGGTCAACCAAGTGATTTATTTTTATACTATATAGAATATTATTTCGATATCAAATAGTATAAAAAAATTACACGTAAATATAATAAAGTTCTATTTTACACATAAATATAAATCACTTGGTTGCACTTGGTTGGCCAAAACCACTTGTTCACATAGAATTATTGAAAAATAAAAGTATGGAATTAAATTATTACAATATTTGATAAACTTCCTATTTTTAATCAAATCAATTACAACAATGATGTGTAGGTATGGAGGTTTTGCAAAAAGCAATATCAACTTGTCATTTCAATATTAAAAAGTATCTTATACTCCATGAACTTCACCAAGCTAAATGCCAACCTAATTCCCCATCTTCATGAATAATTTCATCATCTTGTCACACTTTCGAGCTCAAATGAGAAATTTTCTTTAGCTACAAAGATAATACAAAAAAATTCAGAAGTATGAGACATCGTAATAGAAAATATCAAAGAGAAATATAAGAGGAGATAGGATGGACAACAATGGTATTAGATGGTGGAGACACAATACACTCACAATATACACATTTTGAATATACACACATAGGAAGGATCTCAAGAACAAGGATTGGGCAATGGAAGCACATTGATGCAAACAACAATTATGTAACTAAAGCTTCAATCATGTACTCTTTACTCCCAACCTTAATCTTAATTTCCATGATCTTGTTTTATTTTATTATGAATTAAGTGATTGGCTAGGAGCCTAGGACAATGATGTAGCCCTTTATGTGAATTGGATAATTACAAATCTATGTCATTTAATTATATTTGTTATGAATCATATGTGTTTATAATCAAACTTAATGCTTTTAGATGTTTGATTACCATTTAAATTATTTGTTGATTTACAACGCACTTGAGAAAGAAGTTGTAAATAAAGCTACTAATTATAAACACCATAAATTAAGCGAAAATTAGAGATAAACAAACGCGATTTATGTGATTGTTGTACAAGTTTCACAAAATATAATCTTTTATTCATGTAAGTTGTAGCTAAAAGATTAGTACACTACATGAATTTAAGAGAGTTTCTTAACCTTGAGAAAGGCTAGAAACTACAATAGGAAACTTAATCAATTTGAGATCATAACAAAGAAATTGAATGACATGATGATAAATATTCAATTCATAATGTGGTGAAATCATATGTCCTAGCACTTGTGTTTTCTTGAATATAAATTCTGTTTTATAATTTTTGTTGATTATAATTCAATTATTCACAAGCACACAAATATTTTTATTTTTCAAATAATAGTTGAAAAGGCAATATCAGTAATTGAAAATTTCTCGTGAAAACGATACTCTACTTATCACTTTTATTACTTGAAACGGCTAGTTTACTTATTATTTAGTGTTATACTTAAAAGCATGTTATTAAACAGTCTTCAAAGAAAAGAAAAAAAAAAGTTAAGAGTTTACCGGATGAAAAATCATCAATTTGTCACTGTCATTTTAAAATTTTGAGTTAGATATAATATATATTTTCTCATTTTATTTTCTTTCATTTGATTTTCTATTGCTTGCGCTTGGAATGATATCAGTGGTATTCTTTCGATTTCTTGTTTTCAATTCTTCATGTGAGGTTATAATGATGAGATCATTGTTTTCCTTAGTCTATATGAATGATTTTCAAGTAAAGTATATGTATACAAAACAATACGGATTTGCACATATATCCATCATTAATTATCTTGTAGACTAATTTGACTTCTGATCACCTCCATCAGGATTTGTATAATCATGAACCATGCAGCACAGAGTTCAAAGTTGCATTTTAAACATCGTTGAACACAATACATGACCCAAAGGCTAAAGATGATGAAGCAACTGACACATATACATGAAAAAGAAAATGAAATTTATTCAGATATAAATTAATATATACATAAAATATTTTTTATAATACGTTTTACCTCTTACCTTCTATAAAAATTAAAATAAAATGCAGATATGAATACTTACATAATTTTTAATAAAATCCATATTTATACTATTTATTTTTATAGTTTATACTAAGCAGGCGAAGAGAAAATGCAAAATCGATAAAGCAACAATGAATCCTTCACCACCTATACATAGAAGTATATAGCTAGGGATGGCAATCTTTCCCGTCTCGCCCGTCCGACCTGCCCCCGAATGGGGCGGGTATTTGGGACGGTCGCGTGGGTATGAGGCGGGTATGGGTATTGGTCGTCCTGCCCCGTTACCCGCCCTGTCCCGTCCCATATACGTATATATATAGTTTAGTTTAATTTTTTAGATATTTAATAATATTTAGATGGTTGTTTTGGTAATTTTAGTTTAGAAAAATCTTAAATTTAATTTTCTTTTGGTTTAAAATGATTGTATTGTTGTCATGTTGCAAATAAATATATATTATTTATAATTAATTATATTTTTAAAGTATTTTATTAGATAATGAATAATTTTATTGAGTAATTTAATTTAATTTACTTATGTTATAGATACCCGTGGGTTTGGGTATGGGGCAGTATATACTTGTGGGTTTGGGTATGGAACTAAAATTTAAATACCCATGGGTTTGGGTATGGGACTAAAATTTAAATACCCGTGGGGTTTGGGTATGGATACTTGAATACTCGTCCCGACCTGCCCCATTGCCATCCCTATATATAGCTAGCTATCTTTGGTGCCTAGTTGACATTAAAAAGGTTGGTTTGATGGAGCCTTCTTTGATGGTGAAGGTATAATTTGGTCCATGATGGACAGAATAGCTATCCACCACATAAAAAATGTAATGCTTTATTGAAAATAAAAAACTAATAATAAAAATTGAATATGATCCACACATTTAGAATATTTTATCTAGGTCCATCATGAACCCGGTCCATGATAGACATTTCCTTGTTTGATAAGTCTTTTACTTTTCAAAAGTAGTTTATGAAAATTATCTTTCAAAAGATAATTTTTTTGTAAAATCAAATAAAAAATATCTTTTAATAAGCACAAGCAACAATGTATTTAGTAAAGTGGCTTTTAAAATTTAAAAGACCATAATAGATATATATGTAGAGTTTAATTTTGATGCACTGACGGTGTAAAGAGCTTTATACAGTCTAGGCCTGGTAATAGATAGGGTAGGATAGGATTTGGTTACAACCCTAACCCTACCCGCGGGTTGACAAAAAAACATAGCAAATTAAACAAAAATCAGCAAATCTCCTAACAACGAGCTCGAAGGTTGCAGCAGCGATAAGCTGCAAGGTTCGCGAGCATGGAAGTTGATCCTGTTCCCCTACAATCATTACCACCTCGGGAAGGCGTTAGGGTTCGGGGTAGGCCTTCGTACCAATGGGTGTCGCGTGAGGTCTTATCGTCGCTGTCTAGGGTTACCGAAGAGTATCTAGCAGAATTAACCCGAGCCGACATTCTTTTCCACCCTAGCCATGCCCCCAAGTATCGTTTGGAGGTGCCGGGGCCCTCCGAACGTATTTGTCACGTGAACTCAGGGGTTGAGGGTTGTCCAGATTTTCTTTGGGTTTATGATGTGATGTTTACTAGATTAGGAGTTAGGATGCCCTTATCCGAGTTCCAGCAAGAGGTTCTTACGAGATGTGCTGTAGCCCCCTCTCAGCTCCATCCTAATAGCTGGGCCATAGTTAGGGCTTTTGAGTTAGTGTGCAACATCCTTGGGCTTCCGTTGTCCGCAAATGTTTTCCTTTTCTTATTTAAGCTTATTGCCCCCAATTGGATTGTGAATCAGGGGAAAGGCTATGTTTCGTTTCGGGCTCAAAGTGGTAAAAAGATTTTCAAATTATATGAGGAATCCTTCCCTAATTTCAAAGAAATGTTTTTTAAGGTTTGTGCTGATGGGGATCATTGCCCCTTTTCCTTTCTCCTCAAGGTGATAGGCTCTTTAATTTGTATTGGTGTGTTCTAGCCGAGTCCCCTAAACCTTCTGAACATGATTTGTCGAAGTCTGAGTTAGACTCTGTTAAGGTTCTTAGGTCTTTATGGAGTGAGAAGAATTTAGATCTCAAGTTGGTTTTGGGTGACGAAAATACAGCTGGGGTTGAAATAGGTAGATTGCTTTACCTTTTGATGGATGTTTTCTTTCTGCCTCTTTGGTTATACTGATTTTGATATAAGCTTTGCTTCTTGAATGCAGAGTAAATGTCGGACGGACTTTCAGTTCTCGTGAACATGAGGCGTCGACTTTTGTCCGAGGCACAACCACAAGGGGCTGGGAATGACACTGCCATCGCTGCTACCAACGTGGAGGCTTCAGCGAGCTCCGTTGGTCCCGGCCTCGATCTCTCGTCTTGAAGGTGGGAAAGGCTCTTCTGATGTTGAAATCACCTCCCCACGCCCGGAGAAAAAGAGAAAGAAAGGGAAGAAAGCGGAAGTTGGAAAGGGCGAGGCAAGCAAAGGTGTCTTGTCAGAGACTTTGACCCCATCTCGTTCATTGACAAGCATCTTATCTCCCGAGTTACCGAGGAGTCCCTGGAGTCGATTTCGGCGGGCGATAGTGCCGTCAGAGTCCAAAAGATGTTGCTCCAAGCTGCAGTGCTTTGCAGGGACATCCATAAGGAGGTGGGGGATCTCGACCTTCTCCGTTGCTTAGTGGATGAGAAGAATAAGAACGTGACGACACTTACTGCTCAGTGTAAGGAAATGGAAACAAGAATGGAGGAGAAAGATGTTGAGATTAGCAATTTGGCTAAGAGTAAGGAGAGCCTACAGAAAGACAAAGATTTTCTCGAAGATCGAGTTTGCGAGCTGGTGGCTTCCTTGAAGACGAAGGAGGAGGAGATGAAGGCTTTGGAGAAGCAGAAGAAGGAAGTTGAAAAAGCTAGCATGAATAGCATTGCTGCCATTGAGAAGAACATGGTTGATCAATTTCAGCTCCTGGCTCCTGGGGTTGACTTCAAAGAGGTTGGGTGCTGAAGGTTGTTTGTGATGGGAAGATTGTGGAGATCCCACCTTCTTAGTTTATTTTATGTATATCTCTAAAAAATTTAAGTTATTTGTTTTGGTTTCCGAGATGTTGTAGAACTCGTAAGACATTTTGTAGTCTGCTTAATGTTTTTATGTTTTGGTTGTGTAAAAATATTTGTCAATATTATGGACCGTTTGTTTCACAAGAGATGCCAAATGGCAGAAGCTTTATTTCTTTAAAGATAAGACTTGGGCCTCATTAAAAACCTCGTAGGAAAAAAGAGTGCCCTTTATTCCTAATAATTCGAAAGGAACTAAGTAAAAACAAATGAAAACAGATTGAAAAAAGAACTAAGAATAATACTTCTTCAGATGAGTAGCATTCCAGCTTCTCGGGAGCTTGCCTCCTTGCAGCGTTTCGATCTTGTAGGCTCCTTTTCCGAGCTCCTGGCCTCCTGCCTAATTCGCAAAGGGCCCTTCCAAGTCGCCCCTAGCTTGCCATCAGACCCAGAAGTCGTGCTTGCTTCTACCCGTTTTAACACAAGGTCGCCTTCCTTGAATACCCTGAGGATGACGATCGCATTGTATCTTTTGGCGACTCGGCTCTTTAGGGCTTGTTTGGCTAGATTAGCCATGGCCCTGACTTCCTCCAGTAAATCCTTCTCCTCAAGGTTTTTCGAGTTCCCGAGGAGGATTCTAGGACTTGGTTCCCGAACTTCTACTGGTATAACAACTTCCTCTCCGTAGGTAAGTCGGAAAGGACTTTCTCCTGTGGTGCTTTGAGGTGTAGTCCGGTAAGACCATAGAACGAACCACAATTCATCTGCCCAAAGTCCTTTGGCGAGATCCAACCTTTTCTTGAGGCCTTTCAAGATTACCTTATTCGCTCCCTCGGCTTGACCGTTGGCTTGAGGGTGCTCTACCGATGTGAATATTTGCTTGATTTCAAATTTCCTTAAGAGATCTTGGAATTTTGCATCGATGAACTGGGTGCCATTTTCGGTTACTATGGCTTCTGGGATGCCGAACCTTGTCAATAACTGCCCCCACACAAACTTCCTGCAACAGGCTGAGGTGATAGTGGTGAGAGCTTCAGCCTCTATCCACTTCGTGAAATAGTCAACCGCCACAATCAAGTACTTCAACTGGCCGGGAGCTAGGGGAAAAGGACCAAGCAAGTCGATCCCCCATTTGGTAAAAGGCCTAGTTGGGATGATGGAGACCAACTCGTGGGTAGGAGCTTGGCATAGGTTGGAGTGAAGCTGGTAGTTGTGGCATTTTTTGACATACTCTATGCAATCTCTGATTAGGGTTGGCCAGAAGTAACCTGCCCTGATGATCTTCCGAGCTAACGGCTTCCCGCCCATGTGATGTCCATAGATTCCTTCGTGAACTTCCTGCAAAACGTAAGGCGTTTCGTTAGGATGAAGGCATTTAAGTAGGGGCTGTGAATGACCCCTCTTATATAGCTGTTAACTTATGATGGTATATTGAGTTGCTTTTCGGCGTAGTCTTTTTGCCTCTTTCTGGTCTGGGGGGAGAACTCCAGATTGCAGGTAATCTAGAATCGGGTCCATCCAAGTCGGTTCCTCGTTGGAGGTGTAAACCGTTAGAGCGGTGAGGCTCACTGATGGTTCCCGTAAGACTTCCTGGATCAGGGTTTTATTCCCTTCACTCGGCTTAGTGCTAGCCAACTTAGAAAGGATGTCAGCCCTTGTGCTTTGTTCTCTCGGAACATGTTTTATTATAAATGAATCAAACTTTGTTACCTCAGCTTGGACTTTTTGGAGGTACATCAGTAATAGCGGATTACTTGCTTGGTAGTCACCGGTAACCTGAGAGGTCACGACTTGGGAATCACTGTGAACTACGAGGTTCTTCACACCGACATCCAAAGCCAATAAGATTCCTGCAAGCAAAGCCTCATATTCAGCCTGATTATTTGTAATCGGGAAATCGTATTTAATAGAAGCTTCAATTATAACCTCCCCCTTCATTAGGATCAGGCCTCCCCCCCCCCTACACTTTTATAATTAGAGGGGCCATCTACATATAGGTCCCAATTTTCTATCTCGGTGTCTGCATAAGTCATTTCAGCCAAGAAATCTACCATGGCTTGCGCCTTAATGGCGTTCCTTGGTTCGAAGTGAATCTCATGCTGAGATAACTCGATGGACCAGCTTAACATTTGCCCAGCGAGGTCAGGCTTCTGCAGCACTTTCTTAATCGGTTGGTCGGTCCGGACTATTATAATGTGATTTTGGAAATATTGCCGGAGCCGACGTGCCGAGTATAGCAGGGCGAATGCTAGCTTTTCGAGTTTCGTGTACCGAGTTTCTGGGCCTTGTAGTACCTTACTGATGAAGTAGATCGGCTTCTGTCGCTTTGCTTCATCCTCAATAATTAGGGCTGAAGCTACGGTTTCCTCGGTTATTGAGAGGTACAAGTAAAGAGGTTAACCAGCTTCTGGCTTAGCAAGGACGAGGGTTGGGGGGCTGCCAAAATACCCTTAAAATCATTAAAGGCCTTCTCACACTCCTCTGTCCATTCAAATGGAGTTCCTTTCTTCATGAGAGCAAAGAATGGCCTTGCTCTCTCAGCGGAGGCTCCGAGGAAGCGAGAAAGTGCAGCCAGTCGACCGGTAAGTCGCTGGACATCCTTCAGACATTGGGGACTAACCATATTTAAGATAGCATCACATTTCTCGGGATTAGCTTCAATACCTCGCTGGGTTATCATGAACCCGAGGAACTTTCCACCCCAAACTCCGAATGCGCATTTGTTTGGATTCAGTCTCATGTTGTGTGACCTAAGGCACTGGAATATCTCTTGGATGTCGAAGATTAGGTCGGAATCCTGCTTGGTCTTTATGAGCATGTCGTCAATATAGACTTCGAGGTATTTTCCGACCTGCTCCTTGAAGATCTTTGCCATGAGTCTTTGGTATGTTGCACCTGCGTTTTTCAAACCAAAGGGCATTACTTGATAGCAATAAGTGCCTTCGGGAGTAATAAAGGTTGTTTTCTCCTCGTCAGGCCTATGCATGGGTATTTGGTTATACCCCGAATAAGCTTCGAGGAAGTAAAGTACCCTATATCCCGAGGAAGAATCAATTAGGTTGTCGATGTTGGGTAAAGGAAAAGAATCCTTGGGACAAGCTTTGTTCAAATCCGAATAATCAACGCACATGCGCCATTTTTCATTGGACTTCTTTACCATTACCACATTCGATAACCAAGTAGAGTAAGTGATTTCCCAGATAAACCCGGCTTCAAGGAGTCCTTGAACCTGTCGCTTTACCTCGGTGGCCTGATCTGAAGACATCTTACGTCTTCGCTGGGCTACCGGCTTAACAGTTGGATCCACCGCCAGCTGGTGAGACATGAAGCTCGGGTCTATCCCAGGCATATCAGCAGGTTTCCAAGCAAATAAATCTGAGTTACCTTTAAGGATTGATTGGAGCTCTGTTTTCAGTGGAAAGGGTAGGTCTCGATTCATGAAGGTGAACTGTTCTACCGAGTTACCGATCTGAAACTTTTCGAGATTCCCGTTAGGCTCCGGCCTGGGTTGCTCTTCCAGTCTTGAGTCCAGGTCAATGAGGATAACTCCCTTGGTCTCTTTGGCTTTCTTTCTGAGGTTCAGACTTACATTTTGGCAAGTTGCAGCCGGTATGCGATTTCCTCGGATCGTCGAAACTCGGCCATCATTGGATAGATATTTCATTATTGCGAACTTGGTATAGACAAAGGCGGTGATATCATTAAGGGTCTTCCTTCTGAGGATGATATTGTACGCCGTTGAATCCTTCAATACCACAAACTCAGCTTGCACTACTCGAATATCCTGCCCTTCCCCAAAGGTCACCAGTAGGTCTACTGCCCCGTCTGGCTTGATGTAATGATCACCTAGGCCGACGACACTGGGAAGGTGTGTCTTCAAGTGTTGATCAGTTAAGCCGAGGGCGTCAAACGCATTTTGAAACAAGAGGTTTGAATCTGCGCCTATGTCTACCAAGATTCTTTTCACCGTGCCATTCCCGAGCTTGGCAGTGATCACAAGTGGTTCATCGTCAGCCGGAGCGACGGTTTTGAAGTCATCATCAGAGAAAGTGATATCAGGAATCTTTGCCGAGCTTTTGTCCTCGGAAGCGAGGATCTGAAGGTCTTTCTTGAAAGTGCCTTTTGACTTGGGCTGAACGTGATTGTTCCCTACCACGACGCTGATCACAACAGGTTCCGTTCCATTGACCTCTTCAGGAGGTCGGTTTCCCCTTGGGTTCCTCCTTTCATATTCCTCGTTGGAGGATTGGTTCTTTGGAGGTCGGACATGGTCAATGAACTCGTTGAGTTTTCCCTCTCGTACTGCCTGTTCTAGTGCGTTCTTGAGATCAAAACAATCTTCAGTTCGATGACCATGTACTCTGTGGTAGTAACAGAAGTGTGCCTTGTTGGTGTTGGCCCTTGGTTTGATCTGACGAGGTTTAGGGAGGATCCCCCGGTGGGAGATTTGGTGGTAGACTTCCGAGATCGTTCCTTTGAGGGGGGTATAGCTGGAGAACTTTCCCCCCTTTGGAAGTGGCGATCTGGATGGATTCTCTGTGCTTCCTGGGGTTCCGACCTTCTGAGGTGTGCTCAGGGGGGTTTTCCTTTTGGTGGAAACCACCTTCCGGACGTCCTCGTCCCTCATATATTCGAGGGCGACCTTTTGGACTTCTTCCATAGTTTTAACGTCTTTAGTGGTGAGGTGACGTCGGAAGTCACCTTCAGCAAGACCTGCCACGAAGGCGTAGCTGAGTACTCCTTGGTTCCAGGGGTCCACTTCGGTTACCGCCTTGTTGAACCTATCAAGATACTCTCGGATTGATTCCCCATGTCTCTGTTCGACCCCTAGTAAAGAGATTGGATGTTTTGCCTGGTTCCTCCTGGTAGTGAAATTAGACAAGAACTTTTCTTTGATATCGGAGAACCATTGGATGGATCCTTTGGGAAGCGAATTGAACCACGTCATTGCGGCCCCTTTTAGGGTGACGGGAAACGCTTTAAAGCGAATGGCATCGCTAACCCCTTCGAGATTCATTCGAGCTTCGAAAGCGTCTAAATGATCTTGTGGGTCAGTGGTCCCATCGTACTTGAGGTCGGTGGGCTTATCAAAGTTCTTAGGAAGCCGGGTTCTCAACACTGCTGCCGTGAATGGGGTTTGGCCCATTATCACGTGCTCCCGACTTTCCTTGTCCCTTTGGGGAGATCGAGTTCGCCTCCTAGGGGAGGGCGACCTCTTGCGATGAGTTATGTGGCTTCTGCTCCTGGGTGAGCGAGATCGGGAACTCGAGGCTGAGACCGAGTGCCTTCGGCGGGAGGAATGTCCGCATGAGTGAGAATAACGAGTTCTCGAACTCGTACGGCTTCGCTCCCGGCTATCAGACCTCGTGGGGCGGTTCCGTCGCACCAGTTTCTCTTGGAGACGCCGTTCCATGTCCCTCATCCGATGACGGATCTCCTGCATCATCCTACCTTGATTTTCCCCCAAACCCATGAACGGCCTCGGGGGCTCGTCGTGAGGCAGAGGGGAATAATCCGGCGTGACATCGATGTCGAGGTCATCCTCGAACTCGGCTAGCGAGTCGTCAGCAAACTCATTGAGTAAGTCTTCCGCGTAGTCGTCGGCTGGTTCTTCGCTAATCACGTGAAGATCGTCGAACTCCGTAGACCACGTATTCGTGTATTCAGAAACTGGGAAGGGATCGTCCCCCTCCGGAATGTCGCTGTGGTCAGCCATTGGTGTTGCCGTGAATCGATACAGAGATTCCCCACAGACGGCGCCAATGTTCAGGAGGTGAGGACCTCGTGAACTAGGGAAGTGAGAAAGGGAAGTTTGGAGAATCTCTACTAGTTACCAGAGCAAGAACAATGGACTTAGGTGAATTATCAGTATTCAATCGTATCTCTTAATCATGTGTGTGGTTATTTATATTTGAAGAGGGTCGAACTTCACACCTTTAGTGGGGGTTTAGTTACTGATATCTCGCTTAGGTTAATAGTCCACTTTAATTGGGCGGTTAATGGGAGGTCTCGGGTTTCTGATTTTCCGGGATTCGATCATATCTCTTTAATTCTCGTTTATCTTCAGTTACATGTTCTTATCTTATAATTATAAATGGGCTTAGGTCTAAGTTATTTTGGTCTTGGGCTTCTTAAACCCTAAACCCTAAACCCTAAACCTCCTTCAAACCATCACACAAATGATTGTTGTGAGCAAGTGGGTGTAAAACACCCTAAAATGTTGGGTTTGGACCTCACCTAAAAGAGAAACCCAACACAACAATTGAAGTCTTCCGTGGGTTTTGGAAACTACACCATCATTTCACTGAATCTGTTCTTTCCTATATCAAACTTTTATTACATTTGAGTCTCTCCTCTCCATTAACCATGTCTGAATCATTATTCCTATTCAATGTGGCAAAATCATTAGGGTTATCAAGAATCTTAGGATTTTTTATGACTGTCACAGTTTCATGAAGCATGTTTCAGGTATCTTTGAAAGAGATATATCATTATCAGGGACCGAAATCGGTTTCAGTTTCTGATAAATTATGCAAGTTCAACCTATATATAAAGTCTTACACTCAACAGTTTGTAACAATGTCAAATTATCAATTTGTAATTAGTGGGCCAAATTCAGGCACTTTCGCTTTCTCCTCACTTATATTTTGATCAGCCAGAAGCTTCTGTTTCAATTTTTTAAAATGTTACCTGTGCATCTTATATGTTTGAATACCACGTCGACTCACACATCATCCACCGTTAAACGAAACGTGGACCCGACTTAGCTTGGGTTCATATGACATCCAAAATGATACGATCGACATAGTATCCCATACAATGTATTATGTATATATACACATTTTGATGGATTTTGAAGTTTCTTGAAGATTTTTGTTCTATATATTTATGATTTGTCAACGAAATGAATTAATACTATGGTTAAAAATAAAATGTAGTAATCGTTTATTGATTATATCTTGAATGTAAATATCAACCATTGGTAGAAATTATGCTGGCATTATTAGGCATGAAAATTAAATAAATCGGGACGAATAATTAAAGGTGCCTATATCCATTCTGAACATTTATATTTTGTTGCATAACATGAAAATAAATAGATTAAAATAAAATTATTAATAATATTTATAGCATGATTAATCAAATCTAAGGAGTGAGTAATGTTTTTTTTTGTGTGTCTTGAGGAATGAGTAATGTTTGTTATAGTATCTAAAATTTTGCAAATTACTAAAATAATAATCAAATTATATATAAATTAAAATAATTAAATTACATATGAGTTTAAAAAAATAAAATAAAATTATATTTATTTCATATAGCGTGGAAGGGAATAAGTAATGAAGTGGGTTAGCCACTATATACCCACCTTATACCAACATAGAACTAATCAACTATTCCTAAACTCGTCCCATATACATTTAACCATTGATAAGATTCATAAAATTTGTTTGTGACAAATTAAGCCAGTTTGGGATGGGGCAAATTGTCGTCCCTAAACACTATAGTTTGTGGGGGAATAGAGGAAACAAATAGAAAAAATTTCACTACATGTGAACACCAACCACACCATAAGTATCATGGACTAAAATAGGAAAGATAAGACTATATATATTTATTTTTATACAATCATCCTGGCTAGTCAATAAAAATTCAGTCAATATCAGTCAACAACTTAAATCGGATGTTCTATTTGTTTAGGTTTTAGATGTTCTGTTTTTATGTTTCGGATGTTCTATTTCTAAAAAAATATAAAATTAGATAAGGTTACTTTAAGTTTCGGATGTTCTATGATTTTCATTTTGGATGCTCTATTTTTTATTGGCTGATTTGTTGATTAAAAAATTATTTGTTACCTATACTTTTCTTTTTATATAATCTTTATTATAATCTATTTTTTCTATTGAATTTCAATAAGTCAAGTTTGAAAGATTTATTTATTTTTTATCCGGTTATATTAACATATAAGGAAAAGTCTAGGAAGTTAACGGTTTAATGATTAATATTGATCCATTAAAATAATAAGGAAATAGAATGAGAGGGTTTACGTGACTGTATAATTTTAAATGATAATTTTTTATTTTTCTGAATGATTATTTTTGTTAATTTTGAATAACCACTTTTATTTATTGGTTCCATTGTTCACCAAAGTATTAGTTTCCTAACATAGTTATTTTTATAAATATTTTTCAATAACAACTAGGTAACCAATAAAAATTCAGCCAACAACTTAAATTGGATGTTCTATTTCTTTATATTTTGGATGTTCTGTTTTTAAGTTTTGGATGTTCTGTTTCTAAAAAAATATAAAGTTGGTTGATGTTGCTTTAAGTTTCGGATGCTCTATAGCTTTCATTATGGATGTTCTATAAACAGTAGTTTCAGATATTCTATTTTTTGTTGGCTGATATATTGGTTAAAAAATTATGGGTTACCTATACTTTTCCTTTCAGTAATGCTAGCTACACAACTAAACAATTTCACCAATCAAGCTAAACCAAATAAAAAATAACCACTCTCACCTAAAGAACATGAAAACAAGTGCATTCTTCTTCTCCCATTTCTGTTGCAGCTCATCTTTCTCCTTATTCTTCTTCCTGTTGTGTTAACATTGTCGTTGTTGATGTCACTCGTCATCGTTGTTGCCGTCGTTGCCGCCTTCTTCTTCTTCTTCTTTCTCCTCTGCTGATTTTTTTCAACAAAAAAGAACTGGTATTTGAAAAAAAAAAAAAAGAAATGAATTTTGGTGTATTTGAAAAAAAAAAAGAAATGAATTTTGGTTGAAAAACAAAAAGAACTGGTATTTGAAAAAAAAAAAGAAATGAATTTCGTTGAAAAACATAAACGGATTTCGTTGAAAAAAATGAATTGCATTTCGCTGAAAAATAGAATCGAATTTTTTGAAAACAGAAACAGATTTTTTAGAAAAAGAGAAACAAATTTCTTCTCATCCTCTTCTTCATTATCATTATCTCCTCCTCCTCCTCTATTTTGTTCATCTTCTTCCTCCAACTTCTTCCTCATTGTATTATCTTTATTTTTCCTTTTTCAATGGTTTATCCTTCTTTTTCTTTTTCTTCTTCTCTATTGTCAATGCCATCATGATCGTTGTCGTCGTCCTTCCCCTCATCCTGGTCATCGTTGTTGTGATCGCCTCTATCATCATTATTATCGCTGCTATCGCCGTTATCATCGTGGTCATTGTTGCCGTCGTCGTCTTCTTCTTAACGTGCTGAGGAGAAGAAAAAAAATGCACTAATAAAAGCAAAAAAACGTGCGCATGAGTGTGTGAAACTTAGTTAGACTTGGTTGGCAAAATCACTTGGTTGTGTATAATTATTGAATATTTTGTTATCCTTTGATAAATGATTATTAATCTAAATTATTTATATCGTTTGGAACAATATCACATCTTTACTTATGTTTGCTGTTAGAAGTTGTTTCAGATTTCTCGATGAAGAAACTAACCAAGTTTTTTTAGCATATCTATTGTAGTTCTTGAGTTGGTCAAACCGTGAATCGGTGCTAATAACGATTTGGTTAACTACCTGTAACTGCTAATATGAAAATCGTGAGAAAACTGTCAAACCGGCTTTCTACCGAGAAATCGGATTGAACTAGAAACTGGTCGATTTTCTATAAATAAGAGAAAAAAAAGGTAGATTGGCACAAATGTCCAACACAATTTATCCACCTTCTTGAAGCCTTCACCGCGGGTGCCCTTCTTCTCAACATCGTTCCTACTCGTAGTCTAAAGAATTGAAGCGCATGGGAGAAAGAGACCGTAGGACAAGAGAAGAAGCTACAATGTTGGACGTTGAAATAATGTGTGAGGGGAAGGTTTCCTTTCTATTATGGTTACTGATAATGGGCAATTTTATTCTGGTTGGAGGCCCAAATAGTTAAAGCTTAAAGAATTCATGAAGACACATAGAGAATAACAAAGAAAAATGGTCCATTCCAAAGAAAGAAAAAAGGTAAAAAAAATAACCGTGGTTCACAAAACTAAGACATAACAAAATAGTAAAGATCAGGTAAAAGAAAAAAAAAAGGTAAAGATATATATTCTAATTTAATATTTGATATTTTGTATAATAATAATAATGATATAATTGTGAAATAACAAAATTTAATATAATGTATTTTCAATAAATAATAATTAAATTAATTCAAATGATTATAAATATTTATTTATTTTTATTTTATATACTATTTTTTATAAGATTTTATATACTATTTTATTAGAAAATAAATATTAAGTTAGAAAACCAACCATTTTAATTTAAATTAACAAGTATTTTTAACTACCATTTTTGCGATTATTTTCAAATACTACCACTGACTTACTATTGATATTGTTGTAATATATTTTTTATTTGAGTCTATATATTATATTTGAGTGAGATTATAACATTTTTTATTGATATAATACTTTTAATTTGAAGAATATTTTAAGGTTTGTATCATGAAATAACTATATTTTTATATTTAGTTTTGTTTTATATATTATTTATTATAAAACGATTATTTCGATTGAATTTTTAAATCAATAACTAGTAATATGAGTCGGAACTCGTAAACCTTGATATCTATAGTTAATAATATCTTTTGTGGGAGTTTCGTAACGGATATTATTTACTATATATATAATTGTGTACTCGTAAATTTCTTTATTTATTTATTTTTTTATTATTTAGTAGTATTTTCCAATATTCACATAGTTAATAACTTAATACTATGGTATAAGACATTTTACAACCTACAATGAACTTTTTGTTCTATATCCTATTTTCAATTTGAAGAATTGAAAGAGGTTGTGACTCAATAGAATTTTTGGAGAAACAATAGAATATTTAGTGGTACTCAACAAAGTACTCATGAGGTTATGACTCAAGTTATGATTATGGTGGAAAACTGGAACCAAGAATGGAAATTAAAAAGGAGTACAGCAGCTGCAATAGATCCTCATGAGTCATGGCTTGTTAGTTAGAAATTTGATTATGCTGATTTAATTTTTTATTTTGCTGATTGATGTAATTTAGAACTTCCAAACCTTTGATTGATTCTCACTCTCTGATTCAGGGACTTGTATGACAAGGACAATGATAAAAAAAAAATCATCAATTTATTAGTGAAGCCAAAAGGATGTAGATACCATGGCTAAGAAGCTAAGGGACTTTCTTTTTCTAGTCAGGTGGATCACACCTTGAAACAATCTTCAAATTGATGCATTCTAAAGCCTTTATCACACAGGTTTCATGCTAATGATAGAGTAAAACAATCTTCCATTTGATGCATTCTGAAGTCTCTATCACACAGGTTCCATGCTGATGATAGAGTTTTTGAAGCGTTAATGCAACAACTCAGCATAAAGATAACTAATATATGCAGAAAAATGGGAAAAAGAAAGAGAACAAACATGCAAAACACAAGAAATACTTCTCCTTTATTTCTTTATAAGCAGCACAAGTTTCAATTTAGTTTTCAAAGTATCAAGAAAAATCAAAAGAGCTTAAGAAATAGTCTGTTACTAATGGCATGCATTGGCTTTTGGAGTCTGCTTTTGATTCTTGTGTCAGCAAACTATGTGTCCACTGTAGGACAATCACAGTTGCCACAATTTTCAGCTATGTTTGTATTTGGAGATTCATTAGTGGATAACGGGAACAATAATTACCTAGCCTCTTTTGCAAAAGCCAATTTTGTGCCTTATGGCATTGATATATCATGGGGTCCAACAGGCAGATTTTCAAATGGAAAAATTCTTGTAAATCTGCTAGGTATATTACATGCTTTCCCGATTTTTGTTATATTATACCAAAATTATAGAGTATCTTTGAACTGATAAAAATTTTTATAGGTGAATTCATTTGCCATCCTTATCTCCCATCTTTTGCAGCTACTCGAATACAAGGCAAGAACATTACCTGGGGAGTAAACTATGCTTCAGCTGCAGCTAGGATACTCGATGACACAGGGAGACATCTAGTAACCTCTGTGCTAACTAGTTTTTGTTATTTTTGGAAAATGTTATGTTGCACGGAATGAATCATTTCATGTGAAATTTACTTGTGAAAAGGTAATAAGAAAAGAAAAGATAGCATCTTAAGTTCCATAGCTATCTAAACACATTTTTTTCTCTCCGAGTCACCCCTCATCATGTGTCGATGTAAAAATTTCATATGAGAGTGTATATTTTATGTCTATAACGTAACTAACGGATTAAACTACACATGGACGACGCATTACCTTCAACGAGCAGGTGCAGAATTTTCAAACAACCTTAGACCAGCTGAAGGCAACAATGGATGACATGAATTTGAGTCAGTATTTAACGAAGTCGTTGGCAATAGTGAATCATGGAAACAATGACTATATAAACAACTATCTCTTGCCAGGACTATATTCATCGAGCTTTCTCTACGACCCAACAACATATGCTGATATGCTCATAAAACAATACAAAACTCAAATTCTGGTAAATTTTATAATGTATCTTTTTGTAAAAAAAAAAATATTTAATTATTTTATTAGTCCTTAATTTTTTATCAAATTTTCAATTAAATTTTTATATTTCTATCCGTGTTTTTAGAAAGAAAATTAAATATTCAAATAAGTCCTTATTAGAAAACTATAAAATAATTTTGGAACATGCATTTTTATATTTATATAGAATGAACAGTGTATGTAAATATTTTAGAAGTGAATATTTTAGGGTAATGCTCTTCTTTTTTATTATGAAAGTTAAATACTAATAAGGAACTACTTACAAATTTTTAAATTATAACGAATTAATTAAAATTTAGTGAAATTATATTGTTTGAACTAAAACCAAAACGTTATAAGAAGTATAAACGAAGCTATCAAAATAGTGTCTGCCAATGTATTAAGAAAACAAAATCTTAACATTTGGAAGATGCTAATATTCTGCAGAGTCTGCATGATTTGGGGTTGAGAAAGTTCTTACTGGCTGCAATTGGACCACTTGAATGCATACCGAATCAAATATCCAGAGGCTTTTTCCCTACAGGAGCGTGCAAGGATGAAGTTAACGCAATGGTTATCTTGTTTAATGATAGATTGAAATCCTTGGTTGATGAACTGAACTCACAATACAATGGTTCCTCAATTTTTGTTTATGGCAACACTTTTGGAGCTCTCATGCAGATTATACAAGACCCAATTCCTTATGGTAAGAAGTTAGAGAATTAGCTCTCTCTTCTCGGTTTGGTTATCCGTTTGGTTTTTAGAATTTTTATTGTCCATTATTGTCATGGCATGATGATGTTTATTGTTTTTTGTTTTTTTTTTTTTCATTTACAGGTTTCGTTACGACTAATAGAGCATGCTGTGGCTATGGAAGGTATGGAGGAATGATAAGTTGCTTACCATATTCCATACCATGTAGCAATAGAGACCAACATGTGTTCTGGGATGCCTTTCATCCCTCAGAAGCCATGGACAGAATTCTTGCTTTAAGGGCATTCAATGGATCAACCGCTGATGTTTACCCAATTAATGTGTCTCAGATGGCAATAATGTTCTAAGCTACCTATATATATAGGACAAACCATAACTCCATTTGGAATAGAATGGAAATGGATCACATACCTTGTTATATTATCAATCATTATGGAACAAATTCAGAGGGTATTATTTATTTATTTCTGATAGTATGATCACAATCTTCATTTATTAACAACCTGTCCATTAAAGGTGCATGTCAGATCAGCATAGTTTCATGATGCTTTGTAATATTAATTTAATCTCTAAAACTAAATTTATCGTATCTAATCAAATCAGTTCATCGTAATCAAATACTTCATGAACCTCTTATCAGTGCAAAACGATAAAGCAGCAATGAATCCTTCACCACCTATATATAGAGTATAGCTAGCTATCACATGTTAAAGCTGTGCTGTTAGATGCTGAGCAGAATGGCTGACCAAATGCCATTTTACCTGCACTTTAATTAAGCTATGATCAAATGCTGTTAGAGTATGGAATTTGTCACAAAGGAAAATGACATTTTACCTGTTTTCAAATTAAGCTCTGATCAAATGCCATCATATTTCAAGCATTGTTTTGTTATCTTCTTCTAGAGGCTTTGTTTCGGATTTTTCTGCAAATGGAGCAAGCTTTCGGCAGAGTTTTGTGAATGCCGTCAAGATGGGAAGAATTGGTGTTAAGTTTGGTAACACTGGAGAGATTAGGAGAAATTGCAGGGTTTTCAATAGAGGGTGATTAATTGATGATCAATATTGGTTTGATAATTTAATGGGTAAATTAAAAAAAATTAAATGGACTTAATCAAGTCCTGCAATTATAACTGTCATGGTCGTTTCTCTCTCCATCTTGAAAAGCCAATATAACATTAATTCGCCATGCAGATAAGATCGAACCATTCATGAGAAATTAATAATAGAGAATTCCTTCATTCGATTCTCGCATGATAATGATGAATAGGAAGGGTTTAAGTGTTTTTTTTTTGTTACAAGAATGAGAATATTAGAAGAATAACAAATTTTGTAATGTAAAGTTTTTTAAAGTAGGAGTGGAGTAAATAATCACTAAGTAAACAATTACATTAGCTACAAACGATAATTTTTCCTCCAACTTAATAATGAGACTTGATTGAGTCTAATTGAAATTTTTTGAGACTAAAATAAGACATTTTAATTTTTAAAAACTAAAAAAATCGACCAAAACGTTAAGAATCAAAATAGCATTTTTACCCTAATTTATTTTCTTAGTTTGGTTGCTTCATTAGGGCAATAACAATAAGTATAATGGTGTAATGTAATTGTATTTGGATTTTGATTTTGACTTTTGCATTGATGTGTGGAAAATTTAAATTAAAGTCGTCTTGTATGTAATTTGTTTTGAGAACAATTATTATGTAGTTCACTATTTTTTCTCCTCTACTCAACTTTGTTTATCTTTTTCTTTTTAGGAATTATATAAACTTATTCAAATTTATCAGTTTCTTAAAATGAAAATGATTTCTTTTATATATTGTCATTTAATTAAAAATGGTTTAAAACTTAGTCATTTAATTTTAGACCAACTTAGTTAGGCTCAATACATCAACATTCTTAGAGACGGAAAAAAATCAACATTCTTGTGAATGGGATCCATTTGGTGCATTGGAATCACAATCTCCATGAAGCTAATACTCTAGCGGATATTTGGCCAAGAAAGGACACGAGCTTTCCTTTGGCATGCATATCTTCAATTCTCCTCCACCTGATATCATTCATGTGTTAGGTTTAGATAGTTATGGAATCAAGTAGAAAAAAAAAAAAAAAAGTTATGGAACCTTTAGAATAAGGGCCAGTAGTTAGTTTGCTTGATTTTTTTTTTTACTTTTTTTTTCTCTTGTTTGGGTCCCTTGATCCCTTCTTTTTTTAAAAAAAAAAAATTGTTTCGCTAGTTCGTATAATTTTACCAAATTTATAATTAGTTGATTATATTTTATTTTCTTTCAATTAACTTCCTATATCATTTTTAAATTTATAATTAGGTTCCTATAACTCTATTAATAATAAATGTTAAAAGAATATATTTATAAAATTGAATATTCTATTCAATTATTCTTGCTGACTAAGTGGTTTTTACAACCAAGCGGTCAACCATTCTTGTTTCTACACGCGCCTGATCCCTTAATATAAGGAATATATTTGTTTAACAAGAATGGTTGACCGCTTGGTTGTCATAAATAATCATCCAAAATGCACACATATAATCATGCAGAATGCACGCAGATAATCATCCAGAATGCACACAAATAACAAGCAACGCAATCCAAACCTTGATTCATGCATTTAAAAGCAAAAAAAAAAAAACATAAGAACGATGAAGCTAACTCAGAATGCAGACAGATAACCATCCAGAATGCACACAAATATCAAGCAACCCAATCAAATACTGAATCATGCAATTAAAAGCAAAAAAAAAAAAAACT